>JAZGTK010022481.1:0-10257 GCA_036877625.1 Ambastaia sidthimunki | reverse complement strand
TTATTGCAATCCTGCCAGACAAAAAACCCTTTTCAAAGCCAACAACTGAAATCCAGGTGTCAAAGAAAGGACGATTTCATGGTCAAACCCTTGGAAAATGTATCGTTGTAGCAACATCATCTAAATAAAGATGCTGATGGGCTAGTGAAAGCAAAAACAACAGTCGTCAGCAGAGCGCAATTACACATCTCAGATCGTCACAGGATGCACACACACACACAAACACACACACACACACACCTACTCTAGAAAGGAAAGGAAACTGTTCAATTAAGCATGCAATGGTAATAGTTGCTCTTCCAGCCTGTCAGAATGTTGGAGGTGTGCATGTTTTGCGAGCAGACAGCTTGATGTGCGAGCATGTGTTATTCTGCTGAGACTGGGTTCTGTCATCTCAGAAATGTGATGTCCGACTATAAAACTTGAAAGTAAATGTGCTGTGTTTTTAAGAGAAGGTTGTCAAATGCAGCTCTTTGCTAATTAATAATCGCTGACTGAAGGGTTAATATTGTAAAAAAGGACTGAATTGTGAGAATTATGTATAAATACACATTTAATTTGGGGTGTACAATACAGTGATATTGTAACTTAAAAAGTAATTGACCAATATACTATAAAAGATTGTCAATCAGGATCTTTGAATTGTGTTCCAGTAAAAAAAAAATCTGAAAATACTTAAATAAATAGAATTGGAAAAATAAAAAAAAATTTATTGATTTTTTTTCAATAAAAAGACTTTAAAGATATTCACCTTTTAGGATTTTTAAAGATGTCTCAGAGACATCTTTTACTTTTTCCTAATACCGAAATACAAATATTGTTTGTTTTTTTCATTTTTGCTTTGTTTCAACAGATGTTTAACAGATTTAGGAACTTTAACATGAATATGCACTAAAAAGCAATACTTCTGTACTGTTGCACTAAAATGCAATCCACTAAACAGCATTTTATCTGAAAAAGTGAGGATCTGTTTGGCACAATATGTCAATAATTGCATTATTACATTTATTTTAAAAATTATTTTTTTGTTGATGGATTACAACAATTGTTAAAATGTAAATTTACAGGGAGTTATTTTTCAGAAGTACAGAAGGTTCCAAATATTGTCCAGACTTTTTTTGTCCGAGTTTTGTCACCCAGTTCTGAAATGAGAAGAAAAATGTCTGCTCTTCAGGGCCTTGATTGTGATGAAACGGTGATGTTTGACAGGTCTAATGTTTCTCAGCGCTCTTCAGAACAGATTAATCATAATGTCTGTGGATTATTCTCTCAAACTAATCACTGGCTTCATGGCACCGTGTAACTGAGATCAGTCTAGATCATATTACAGCATGCCTGACAGCCTCTCTCTCACTACTTATTACAAACCATTCAGTCTGTCTGCTACTGAATGTGTTTAAAACACATAAAGCAAGAGCTTTATTTTAATTCACAATGATAGTGTTTCATGAGATGAGACTGTTGCTGTTGGCTGTCGCTCGTGGTACCGCGTTGTTCTTGTTTGCTGTTCAGGGCAGCGTGGCTGTCAGTGCATACGGCCGGTGACATCCCACTGTTCACAGCATTTGACTGACAGGCCAGGCAGCCCGCACGAGCAGGAAATCGATAAAGCTGGACCCCCTAGACCCCGCTGCTGGACACTCTGCCAATCACCAGCCAGACGACGTGGGACTGTAGTGCATTATGTACAAAAAGAGATCTAAAGAGTAGACCAGGCCTAACATAGACTTTTTTTATATGTCTTATTGTGTGTATATGTTGTCTGTCTTTGCTTGGCTGCTTTTCATTCACTGACCAGCCCAGCTCATTAAAAAAAAATGTTCATTAAAATTCATTAATAGGTACAGTTTATATTTGTCTACAAAAAATAAGCATTTCAAGCATTTAAGCATAATCCCTTAGATTTCAGAAACTATATAAGTCAAGTGTATCCAAAGTTAATATGTTTGCATACCTTGGTAAAAAAGAGAACATAAAAATTAAAGAGAGAAAAAAAAATCTTATTTTGTTTGTTATTTGCCTGATTAAGCTATTTCACATATATTTACATATATTCCAGAAAACTAAATAATAGCCGAATTCACACAATCCTATTCAAAAGTTTACATCCCCTTGGCTCTTATTATTGTGTGAAGCTTCCTGGATGATCAATGACTGTATGTTTTTTAGTGATTGTAAGTCTCTTTGTTCTAAACAGTGAAGTTGCCTAATGTTCTTCAGAATAATCCTCCAGGTTCTGCACGTTTTTAGGTTTTCCAGCGAGTTCTTCACAGAAGGTATATGATGTCATAATCCAGACACTGAGGACAGCTGAGAAACTTATACACTAATACAAAAGGTGCAATATTATGTTATGTAATATTATGCAAACTTATGCACTCCTTCTTTATATAGTAAAACATTTTCATAAAAATATTACAATTTAAAGTTAGGGATTGAAATAAATTGTCATAACTGGACTTAATTTTAATGTTTGAGATTTATAAGTTTATAAAAGTTTCAGTTCAGAGTTTCTGCAGAAGTACAGTACAGAAAGATGTTTACTGTAGCTTGACATTCACTATTCGCTATTTTGACCCCACTGGCAGCCTTTGCTGTTAACACACAGGCACACACACACACAAAACACAACACATCTAGCAAATCCAGCAAACACATGCGTTACATCAACCTCGTACCAAATAGGCAAATAAACCGAGCGTTTCACAGCATTTCAGGCAGAATTCAATTCAGTGAACTTTGAGAATGTGGCAAAAATGAGAGGCAGTGGCAGCGTGAGATTTTAAAAGCAGCTGCTGATAGATGGAACAAATGAGCCTCACTCTCACAGCGCAACAACAAATGTGTAACGCTTCTGCATCAATTTACAGCCGGGGACAGGCGTCTGCTCTTTTTCTTTCTGTTCTCTTCTCTTCCCGTCTTAGTTTGCTCCTTTGTCGACAGATGAATATGTTATTCTGCCCTTTTGCTGCCAATTTATTTTTTTGGGGGTGTATCTTTACGAAATGGAATGGAAAAGTGTCTTATAGTCTTATAGTTTTCCATACTGTGCACCCCCCTGCAGATTAGGACAGCCCAAACAGGATATGAAATGCTACAGGAGACTTCTGCCAGAGGACATTCCCTTGTGTGTTATAATATCTTCTGCCTGTGGGCCAATCACCTGGGTCTTAGGTGAGGAGTGCACATCAAGCAGAGCTGGAACATGGCAAGGGCATCGAGCAGAGATCATGAGGTGCTGATCCGCAATTTTCCCAGTGCCGAACAGCGGGCCGTTCTCATAGTGTTTCAATCAAAGGTGATTCGCCGGGGCTTTCTCCTGTGCTGTAAAGCCATCTGTCAGAGATGTGGCAGCAGTATCACTATTTTAGGTCTATCAGGTGTGCTGGGAACCTGTTTGGAACATCATTCACGATGTTCTGGATGTTCGTCAAACAGTCTGATCTGAAGTGAGTTTGCTTCTCTTCCACACATCTGGGTTATTTTGTGTTTGCTTCAGTTTCGTTTTATTTGGTAGGAATGATGATTATGCCAGGCTGTGACAATCAGCTTTGTTGAAAAACAGGGCTGCTAGAGGTAATTATAACTAGGATAATAATTAGAATGGTAATATAATTATGGTAGTAGAGTTGAGTGTTCTGGTGACTACTAGTAATTATTGTAGTAGCTGTAATTGTATTGCTGGATATACAGTAATACCATTTTAGTTAATTAGTTTGTATTTTTAACTAATTTGATGAATAGATACAAGTCAATACAGTGTGGCTTTCATGATGCAGACAAATATGCATGAAATCAAACTTTCCTAATTTTCCTCAAATTCTTTTCTGATATTTTGGTGCATCCATGCACATACATGTCTTCATATTGTTTCATTAAAATAAAATATGTCACCCCACCTATACAGGTCTGTAATGCTTGGAGAAATCAGGAGAATTATATTATGACAAAGCTCATAGGTTGATGGCACCCCAAGCACACATGCGACCTGAAACCCTTCATTAATTAATATTCTGAGAGGTGACATCATAAAAGCAGCAGACAGGGAAAATATGTCCATTTCAAACTTCTTTAGAGCCACTGAAAACAAACCAGTTACTGGCAAAACAAAGTATACAGTAATTTTAAATGACTGTTAATGGAGAAAGTCACTTCTTGGCAGCAGAATGTGGTAGTTATGACGTGGGGGCCCACAAGAGCAGAGGCCATTCTGCCAGCCAACCCTTTAGTGTGAAAAGATCAGATACTTTTCCAATATTACCAGGCCTTCTTATTTTTTAAACGCCCCCAAGCACCTGTCACATAGAGACCACTATTCACAACCCAATCAAATTAAATTTTTCTTTTGAATATCAAAATATGTTTCACTCAGAAATACAGTAAGTCTCAACAGGGAAATAAAATGAGAATTAAATTTCAGATTGAATTTAAACTCTCATTTAAGACAATAGCAGAGATAATGGAAAAATCCAAATGATGATGATAATGAGTTACATAAAACAAGTTTGGTGGTACTTGGTGGTAACAAAAGAGCCTATAAACCTTTCTGTCTGTGTGGTTTTGTGTGGCTTGTTATCTGTAAATCATTACTGAACTGAGAACTGGGATATTGTCACTAAGAGAACATTATTTGTTTAGCTGTTGTTGCTCTGTATTTGTCTGTTCCCTCATCTAACCCATGCAGGATATGAAGATGCATTTATACAGTTTTGATTTATTTAAAAACTTAAATTATCACATTCATAAAACCTGATTTAGCCTGCTACTTAAAAATATGAAAAAAAACCCAAACATGTTAAAAATAAATTATGCAGAAAAACTTTGTTTTAATTGAGCCCACTTATAGTGTTGTTTATTTGCACATGTTGAACGTTTAAACCATTAACATGCGACTCACTTAAGGAACTCAAAAGAAAAAGGCCAAAAAACTGCAAAAAATCTGCACCGCAGTTTCCTGTCCTGCAGGTTTCTTGTCTGCAGGCTCCTGTGATCTGCTGCATGTTACCATACGGGGCTGAGCAGCATCACTCCACTTTTGCAATCAAGGCTCTGAATCAGCTCTTTAAGATGCAGAAAGTGCACTCAGCTCCACGGCACATGATATATGCTCGGTTCCAGAACTCTTCTGCAACATTTGGTCATTCTTTGATGTATTACTGCTTATTGGATCAATAGAAAATCTTGACTCTTTTGTCTACTTTCAAATGGGCGATAATGCCACAACGTTAATTGCACCAGTCAAAGGGTTTTGTGGATAGGTGCAATGTACAATAAGCCAAATTTACTTATACTCAGCACTATTTCAGCACATTTAGATTTTGATTAAACAAGATTACAGGTGATTAGTAAATAAGACGCAGGTTTTTGTACAGAAACGCAATGTTTGCACAAAGGTTGAGTGACCGTTTAGTGAATTCAACACTTAAAGTTATATATCACACAAATCACCAATTATCATTTCTGTCCTCAAAACACAGAACCTGCTACAGTAGTAGAACGTGCAATACTTTTATTTAAACAATGAAAAAAAAACTAAGCGTTTTAATGGAACTGTACTTTGTTTGATATAAGTAAAAGTGACAAAATATTTGTCAAACGTGGAAAATCAAATCAAACGTGGAAGTGATGCATTCAAAGCAGCACCTGAAACTAAAGGATTTATGGACAAAAAAGATCCAGGATATTGTTTTTTTTATCGCATTACTATACCTAGATGGCATAAAACTGCTGATGTTTCACATTTACTACACCTGCATTTTTCTGCTTTTCTTTTTGAAAGGAAGATTCTATGGCTACTACTGTTTCAACCAGGACCCGGGGCCTTTAAGAGTCAGGGGCCTCTGAAGTCAAAGTGAAGAACACATTGTATAGACTTGTAGAGTTATTATGCACAAATGTGTTCAGCTGAGTCTGTTTAATGAAACAGCAGAAAACCTCCAAGACATTTTATAAATAATAAACTACAGTAACATTTTAGAAATAAAGTACAAAAAGATAAACGTATATACACAGATGTAAAAATTGTGCAACAGAACTACAGACAATAAATAAATATTGAACTTCACCAAAACCAGAATTGATGTTTTGCCAACTGGTGTCAAAGAGATTATTATTGATGAGATCAACAGCATGAAGTATAGATGAGAATTATTCATACTGCAGTATTGATGATACTACATACAGTGTAGAGAATAGTTTTATTTCTTTAGTTTTTTTTTTTGACTCAGATGTGCTCCAAGATACTAAGGGTCTGGGATACAGCTTCTGTGGACCACAAAACACTTCCCAACTGGTATGAAAGGAGCCGTGCCTAATGTGTGGAAAAGAGTTACATTGATAACATTTGGCTACTTGGTGTAAACAATTTTTCATTGTTACCTGTCTCTGCACATCATTAAAAACATTTCAGATTTGACACTGTAGTAATAAACTCATGATTATGCTCACATACCGACTAACATAATGTTTGAAGCCAAACAGTGGAACTCAGCATTCAAATTAAGTGTAAAAAGTCATTATTATTTAAAAAAGTAATTATTGTTTTAAAATGCTGTTTGTGGTTGCTAAACAGATACTAACAAGAGTGGTTAAAATAAACAATGTAAGCGCATAAAAATTACTCAAAAGAACTCAAATGACATTTTTTTGGTTTGTTTTTATTGTAAAATGAATACTTCTTCCCAGCAACAAAACAAATATAAGTATGTAATTTATTTTAATAATGTATTTAAATATTAAAACGAACAAACAATTTCTACAACAATTAATGCAGTCACTATTTGTGTGCTAAATTTAGCTGATTGAGACAAATAACACTGTGGAATGTGCAGGTTTCGGCATTTTCCAACAGACTCCCACATGGTATTTGAGGTCAGTAATGACAATTCCAGAGGCTTAATAAACTCACAGACTTCCTCAACCTCATGGGTGTTGTGCTTAAACTCAACAACCATGTGCTTCACTAAGTAACTGTCTGAGGATTACAATCTTAAGATAAATGACTTCCACAAACCAGATAATCGTAATACACGCACATCTAAATGTTTCCTGTTTGCAATTTTCTAGGTCTGAAATGTCAAAACGTTAAAATAACCATTGAAGCCCAGACAAGATCTAGAAGGCCAAAAGCAATCTCTAATAGAACTGTTTACAGACTTTCCAGGAACACAAAAAGGCGTGCTAGGAGTTTTATCTGCTGCCCTGTGGTCTCCTTCACAGCGGTGCTCAAACAGACACGATCCGAATGAAAGCACCATCAAAACGAAACCTTACTCGCAATCTCCATCACAAGCCTGATGTCTGAAGTACACATCACAACACTTGAATAAGCCAGAGGCATAATAGAACCATGTGCTGTGGCCTGATGGGGTAAAAATAGATGTTTCTGGCACCAAACATCATATCATAAAAAGCATTTGATTAAAATAATGTCTCGAATAAACATATGGGGGAATATAGTTTGGCTGTTAATCTATTGTGTGGACAGAAGGAAGAACAGATTTTACTTAGGCATGACCAGATTTTTTTGCACCCTCTGAATCTACGGCATAATACAGGCATTTTAATGGTTTAAATGAGGAACTCTTTTATATACAGAAGCAGTTTGAGAAAACCAAGTTGTGCACAGCTGTCATCTAGTAGGAAAATTAAGAAAGCAACGCTTTGACCTTCTCTTTAACACCAATGAATGACGTTAATGAAGCGACACCTGTCTGTTATCATACAGATGGTCACTGAGCTGTACCAGGTAACAGGTGTGAGGTTAAACATTGAAACAGTGAAAGCTTAATTTCCGACATCTATACATCTACAATACCTGCCCATTACATTCCTGTTTGTCTCAATGGCAGTCGAGGACACAAGGACAAAACAAATTTATTACCAATGGCTGCAATTCATTTTACATTTTTGAGAATAAATACATGGTTACCAGCTAAACATACAGTATGACATATTGAAACTAAAGTACAGGGCAAGTTCGAAGGACTAACAATAAATAAGCAATCCTTTTTGCCTACATTGCTTTTGGCGCAGGAGCTACTTGCTGAAGCCAACCAAGCAAACTTGTATTGCTTTTAAACTTTATTACAGAGGACAGAAAGCTACAGAGAAGGATTAAGGTAATCTGCAAGCCAGATATAAACCTGCATCCTCATGATCATGAATGCTCCTTATATGTTATGAGCACATAAACTACCCACTCAGCCACAGCTCTGATGTGCTGTCACAACAGGGTCTGAATTTGGAGAGCGTTCCTAAAATTCAATTTTTTGCTCTTATTACCCAGGCAGTAGAACAAGATAATAACAAAAATCCCTTTCAACACACTTGCCGTTTGGATATTTTATGGTAGAAAGCACAACTGAAGTGCTGTGATACAAACCCTTTTCTGACATATAGAGACTGCCACGAGTATTTTTTAGAAGCTGTAGAGTGATTGCACACCAAACAGAATTCATATCACGTCACATCATATCACCGTGCTTCAGTGTTTCCTGAAAGCTGATACAGGAACACTGCCTAGCAGCTTCACATACCAATATGATTGTTTGGCTTTTTACAAACAACCCAGCTAACAAGGAAYGTTCTTAGAAACCTTTTTATAGAATATATTAAAAATGGTATTCTTAAGTGGTGTCACAAACTACATTACCCAGAACCCCGTGCTGGGACCACAGGTGGCGGCCATTACGCTCATTAAAGACTATAAATAAACTCACCTGTGCTGCTGCTTGGGTCGAAGTGTTGATTTGCCCTGTGTGGTTAATTCCGAGCGGTTTCCCTGTGTTATCCCTGCCTGGCTTTACCTTGGACTGTGTACCCGTTGCTGATTGTTTGCTGCCTGCCCTTGACCCAGCTTTGTCTCTTGATTTACCCTTGTTGTTTGCTGCCTGCCCTGATCTATTGCCCGGACTCTGTTACAGTTTTTGGATTGCCTGTGTTTTGTTTCTGTTTGCTGTGGATTTGACCCTTGCCTGTTTTGACTCCGTTTTAATAAAAGCTGCATATGGATCCTGCGTCTTCAGACCAATCATTTCTTAGTGCTTAGTGGAGCATTTTAAAAATGTTACAGAATTTAAAATATTGTTGAAAAGCGTTCTTATAACAAGCAATAATGTTAATACAAAGTCTTAAAAACATCTTTACTGTGATGTCAGTCACTAAAACTCAGAATCTGCAAAACCCCCAAACATTTATCTATTTAAAAAGCCCAGGATGTCCATTTTAAGATATACTATGACTGCAATTATTAACACAGAGATTATTGGTGCCCAGGAGTTTATAACCAGTCACAAACAGGCACCTCAGAAAACCTCACACCTTGTACAATATTTATCTCGTAATATATGTAATGTATTTATTTGTTTTGTTTGCAGGTCAATATTTTCTTGATAACTGATCATTTTGAGAAATTACAAAAAATTAACTGTGGTTGTACCCACATTCTCTTTAATGTTTTTTTTTTTTAGTTTAATTATACATATTAAATATAATTGCTCAGAGATATTTTAATCACTTAACTGCACAAGCATCTGTGCCAGACTTTTGCGACGGGTACATGGATTAGCTTTCCTGAGTCAACAAAGTTGTGATGAATTTTACTGTTCATTGATGCGCTATTGAGCCATCTGTTACCGCATTTTTAAACATTTATTATCCAACACACACATTGTTAACAACTGCACAACAATCAGCCTAGACATCAACAGTCTTGTAGGACAAATTTGTTAATTTTCATCTGGAGTTGTTTAATCATGTTTTACCAAAATAAACTTCATGCTGGTTAACACCTCACAAAATAACAGCGGAAAAAAACAGCATTGTGAACAAACTGTATGCCGGTCTTGATGGATGTCTGATTTAACCACCTTTTCTCTGATTGGTCACAGCTTTTAAATAGTATATTGGTGTGCTGATTGCCACAATATAATCTAAAGATTTTTGAATTTCCTGTGTGGGTGGCTTCAGTTATATTTCTGGATGCTTTAAATGACTCCGATAACCCATTTTGCACCTTGGACAAATTTTTTGTGGCATTTGGTTTATTCTGTACTCTGCAATAACACTGATCCATGTTTTTTAGGTCTGAATCTGATACTGGTAAAGATAAATATTGTAAACTAAAGATCTACCAGCAAGGCGAAAAAGCAACAGAGCTGTGCACAACTGTTATGGATTGAACAGCCAAGCTGTGACAATCCAGGATCCATGAAAAATTTGTCTGGCTAATCAAGGATGTTGTCATGGGGCCACACA
>JAZGTK010022480.1:0-10257 GCA_036877625.1 Ambastaia sidthimunki | reverse complement strand
AAAATATGGTGGATTTTTTACAACTGAAAATAAGTTAAGAATTGTATGTTAGGAAGTTAATGCTTGACATTATGTGTTTAAGTTTGTAATCAATGTATTTAATTTTTGTCGATTTTCAGATTAATTTATCACGCCACTTACTGATCACGTCACTTACCTAACACTTACAACAGACAGACCTTTGACGTAAGTGATATTTTCTTTCTTTCAGACATTCTGAATAAGAAATATTAAACAAGCAGCAACATCTGACAGGCTTTGCTTTTGTATAAAGACAAGGGTTGTTTTTTTAGATGATACTTAAACACCTTTCAGCTATCTATACTGCTCAAATCGCACATACACACAATAGCTGCCCAGATTTGCATGAGGGTGAACAATTCAGCTGGTCTCCACTCCCTACTTGACACAAGGATGACCTCTTGTGTGTGTGTGGTGTGTGGGTGTTTGTCTAGCTCGTCCTCATAGCAGTCTGTCTCTCTATTCCTTTACAATGCCAACTGCTCTCTGGCAGGGCTGAACTCCATAGGGTCATCCCCAGATCACCTGGTCAATAAAATTCAAATTGAGGATAAATGATCTGCAAATTATGTCTAAATAAGTAAGTAAGAGGAATTGACTTGAGCTCTGGAAAGGATGTTAAAATGAAACAGACACACAGAATTTGCTTTCCTGTTTGCACTCTACTGTCCTATAAAAATAGGCAAAAGACACAAAAAAGAAAGTAATGCTGTATTTCAATATTGTTTTAGGCTTTGTAGTAATGTATTATAGTATTGTTATTGATCAAATATAAGGTGAGGAATTGGAATTAACCCCGCAAAGTATTAAACTTCAGCAAATACATTTTTCTATACCGCTTTTGACGTGAACATAAAATAGTGTTGCTTGATGAGGAAAGAAGTGTATTTTCACAGACCCTATAAAAAATGTCCTTGTCTGTATCTGTATTCGTGACACACAGAAAGACAGAGAGAGACAGGGAGTAAAAGGCATGTAACGGTTCTCATTCCCTGAGGGCCTGATGACACTGAAGAGACACATGGAGAAAAAAAGAGGAGGGGAAGCCCGTCACCCTCTGCACCATTCTGTTCTTTTACAACCTGACAAAATAGGCTTTTAATTTTGCTGAACGTCTGGGCCTCTGAGGGTCTGCCTGCATCAATCTCCATCATCAGTAAGCTGCAGGCACTGTGTCCCCAGGGCCCTTTCACCGCTAGAGGACCACTGTCTCACCCCCTCTGGGTCACAGCAAAGGAGAGCTGCCAAGACTTATACATTTACATTTATTCATTTGGCAGACATTCACTTACAGTAAATTCAAGGTATACATTTTTATCAGTACTTGTATTCTCTGGGATCGAACCCACAACCTTTGCACTGTTAACGCAATGCTCTACCAGTTGAGCTACAGGAACACATGAACACTTATGTCTTCTCCTCATGCTCCTCATACCACTTTGCAGGGTTCACAATATTTTTTAAGAAGTTATAAAATTCTCTCTTTATGTTAAGCTGTACATTACCACTAATGGTGCTTGCAAGCATCACTGTTATTACTGGTCAATATAGGTATATCGTTTCTGTGCGAAACTCGTCCACATTTTTTGTGCTACAGATATCAATACATGTGGCTTGTTAAGAACCGGTGCTGTTACTTTTTAAGTGACTGGACTTTGTAGTTTTTGACTGGTGATCAATACAACATATGAAATATCACATACCTTAAAATTGGACATGTCTAGGGACCAGAAGCTCACAGATGGATGTGGAATCTTATATCTTGGACCAGTAAGTAACCACTTAGCAACCACCAAAACTACAGTAGCAAATATATGCACCAGCAATGATTTAAACGCTTTTGCAACCATTAAACAACATCCCAACACTCAAGCATATTCACATTGTTCTGTAATGATGAATATTTGTCTCTTGTGTGAGCTAATGCTGGGACATCATTGAGTGAAACAAATCCATGTTATCAGTTGGCAGGCTGAATGAGAGACAGTCAATACGGATTATAGTAAAGTCTCTCCCTATTCTTCATGTTCATATCTTTGTGTATAGAGTGTTTCCCAAGGTAAAGCGGAATAGATAAGAAAGGTTCATTGCAAGAGAACACAACTTGTGTTATCTACGTGCTTTCATAATGCAGTTGAAATATATTGCTTACATTACAAGACTATATATGGAAATGCATTTCATTGTTAAACATTGGGAGGTTGCAATTTTGCAAATGAGTTTGCAAATACATTTATAATATAAATAACATGTAACATTAATATTTTATTACTTATCTAATTTACTTTTTGTTTATACAACATCAAATTGGTCTCGCCTATGTCTTGTTTAGTTTACCTTGTGTATATATACAATATAATCCTATACTCATTTTCATTTTATAAATATCCTTGTGAAAGCATGAAATACCTTAAATTTAAACCACTTTTAATGCTACATCAAAAACAAACGTTCTTTAAGGTATAATATCCAGATTGAGGGTAACCCTATATTGTAACATATTAAACCTGTTCCATGCTGCACCCAAACCAGCATGGCCTCACGCTATTTTTGACAAATGGTTACCATGGGGATCTTCCTCCATTCCACTTTTCAGGGAGGACAACCTTTTACTATATTCAGCACTGTTACCTTACAGCCATTTAGCACTGAACTGCTCATCCAGTTCTACTTTCTACTTATTGGACCAAAAACTTGTAAGTATATGCTTCTAGAAAACAATTTTCAAACAAAAAGAAGTACTATCATCTTATCCAATAGTCAAAGACCTGGGTGTTATATTAGACAGCAATTTGTCTTTTGAAAATCATGTCTCAAATGTCACAAAAACAGCCTTCTTTCACCTTAGAAGCTAAGCTGTGTAATATATTACCCGTTCCTGATGCAGAAAAGCTACTTCACACATTTCTGACTGCCAGACTGGACTATTGTAATGCACTAGGTGGTTGTTAAATAAACAAGCTACAGTTAGTCCAAAGAGCAGCAGTAAGTATTCTTACCAGATCCAGAAAGTATGATCATATAACCCCAATTTTATCACGTCTAACTGGCAACCTGTCAAGTTCTGTATTACAAACAGGTTATTGCTACTAACTTACAAGGCCTTAAATGGGTTAGCGATACAAGCCAACATGCTCTTTAAGATTTCAAACTTTTTTTTTTTATCAAAGAAGCCCACTTTAGGAGGAAGAGTATTTTTACATTTGGCTCCTAAACTTTGGAATAGCCTTCCTGACATTGTTTCGGTCTCAGACACCATATCCAAACTCAAATCTAGGTTAAAGACACATCTTTTTGGCCTAGCATTCACATAATACATTTTTAAAACCTAATATTCCAATTACATTGTATAAAATGCTAATGACTACCTTGTGCTAGTAATGTTACGAACTGCATAACTGCACAACTGAATACATTTTGGGAAAACTATCCCAGTGTAGCTACAGATCACGCCAGCTCCAGTGTACATGTACATATACATATACATACTGTCTACATATATAGGGACGATAGAAGCTTATTCTTTTCTAAGCTTTTAAATTGCTTATCCTACCTTTAAGAAAGGTGAAGTTAGATTTAAGAGAGGGATCTAGCATAATTTATTTGTATATGGCACTTGATATTTGTATATGGTATTGATATTTTGTTTTCAAATGCAGGTGTTTTCAGACCATTTCTGGAGCCTCTCCAGTACTGCACATTTTGCATGTCTTCCTTATTCAATACGCCCAGTTTGAGTCACAGAGGTCATTATTCTTGTAATTATATAATGGGTTAAATAAGGCTGACATCCAAAATTGTCTAGTGTTGGATAGGCTTTAGTTTTAAAAGCTCTAATGAAATGAAATTCATTCATTTTTAACTGCTTAAGTACTTTCTGGGGCCACTGGAGATGTATAAAAAGACACATACACTCAAAAAAGGTGTGTGTTTTTTACTCAAAAACACACACCTATACACCACTTAAACTGTGCTAAGTGGTTTCATTTGACAAATCATAATATATGTTTTCTCAAATTATGTTAATGAGTGTTCCCTCTGGGTTGCCATCTCATCTTGTTGAACTCAATTAGAAGTAATTAACACATGCTAATGAGATGAAGTGGAATCCAAAACAAACAGTAGGAGCTCCGCCTCATATCTGACAACAACAGAAGCTGGGTCAGGATCACTGCCTGACAGAATATAAATTATAAATACGAAGACTGCATCCACATCATCCAAACTGAAGCAGAAAAGAACCAAAGGTACACAAGATGTTTACACACTTATAGTATCTTTAGATTTATCTTATCTTTAGATTTTTTATCTTTAGGATTTGTCTCAGATTTTATGACGTACTTCATAGGCTCTCCACAATGAATGTTTGTATGCTAACTTCTCACCAATAATCGACTTTCTGGTATGAAAGCTTTTCATTGTATCTTTGCCATGCTGTCAATATAGCAATTATATTGTTTTAAATGAACCTTGTGGCTTAATAACTTCACCAACAAAATATATTGAAATGGCTTTGGTCCTCTGCAGTACTATGGTAAGATATTGACATTACTTTGTAGATAAGTGCATTTTATCTATTGGTTTTAGATTTATTCGGATTCTAGAATCAGAAGCAGGTATTACCAATATGTTATATTTTTGTGTATTTCTCATAATCCATGCACAGATGATTCCATTAAACAATACATGCCTAAAAACATTATCTCCATCTATTGTAAAGAATGAAATCCCTCAGTAAATGATGCTTGCTCCCTGCAGACGCTTGTTCCCTGTCTGTTCTACGGCACAGAAAATCTCGCATCTCCGCTCATTGCTCCCTGTGCGCTGCCCATTGCTCGATAATATCTCCCAGCAGCCGAACACTTTATATTATAATCATTAGTTATCCTTGTCCTCTCACCCGTAGTGAAGAATAATCGCTGAGGAACATTAATCTGGGTTTGAAACTACCGTGCCTTTCTTTCTCCACATGGCAATCAAGGATGTGTCGAATTGCGCATAATTTTTGATAACTAAACTCGAATTCACATTTAGCAAAAACACACACCGTTCGTTTATATGCTTAGTCCACATTCGCCAACATTTTAAATAGACTAAATTACGTTTATGTACCCTATATATGAAATAACAGTTTAAACCAAACACATGGGTTTTTAATGTAGGCATACAATTACAAAATCTGCAATTCTACAATTTTATTTAAAAATAATTCATGATTATTATTGACTTTCTTTTACTTCTGTTTCTGGTTTTAATTACTCATTTTGGAAGAGTCTACCTTATGTAACTCAGAAAGATACCAAAAACATACCAATCACAAACAAGATTATTTTACCTATAAAGCCATATAATTTACCTTTAATTTATTATGAAACCATGTTTTTACTTTTTGTTATTGTGACAAATTGAAAACACACTTAAAAACGTTACAAAAGAACGGAAAATGTCTTGATTATTTATATGATATAAACAGGCCATTACGGGTAGGAATGGTAATCTTGGGGGTTTTTCATGATCAAAATGCTTTTTTTTACTCCACAGTTGAAAGTAAATTAGTCTGTGTCAATATTGTTTTGATAATTGCTTACTGTGTGCTGTTCTTACATGAACTGATAACAGAAGAAATTGCAAAGAAATAGTATTTCGTCTAAATTACTGTAATCTGATTGGTTCTGTTCCAACATGACGTCATATCGCAGGCAATAAGGACTCTCCGCAGCTTCCAAGCGCAGGCAAGGGTCAGCAGTGCGAGATGTAACTGGAATGACACAGATAACTAGGGACATACATGATATAAATTGAAATAATTGATTTTAACTTTTGGAACACTACAGAATTAAACGCATTTCGAAACGTGCTATTTCTTTTCAAGCTTTGGGACCACTGGACATATCGTGAGCTTTCATCTAATTCAATATTTTCATAGAATAAGTATTGCGCGTAACACTTCAATAACGAGTTTTTATTGTGTTTTTACATAAATATATCCATGTGTGATAACTCGTCTTTAAATAGGGAGTTGATGACCTCTTGGCCGTAAATGTGCTGTCATTTTGGTCGAAATATTGGGATGCTGCAATTTTTCCAATGTCTACATTTGTATTGACTTTTGGTTCGCTTGGATCGAGGACCACATAGTTTGCCACAACTTGTATCACACATAAAGTAGATTTCTGCCTCCATCGAAGACAACAACGTAGTGACTGGAGTCACAAAATATGGTCCACTGTGCTGGATGCGAGAGGCCTATTCTCGACAGATTTTTGCTCAGCGTCTTGGATAGAGCCTGGCATGTTAAATGTGTGCAATGTTGTGACTGCAAATGCAATTTAACTGACAGGTGTTTTTCAAGAGAAGGAAGACTCTACTGCAAAAATGACTTTTTCAGGTAAGCATTACAATCGTTTAACCTTTAATTTTCTGTATGAAAGATTATAATAAAAACAGGATTTACAAAGCATTTAAATAAGCAATGTAATACAATGCGACATCTAAATTCAAGCTAACATTTTCAATTCAATTGCACAATCAAAAATATATGAAAAAAGGTTTCGATACGACCTGTGCACAATAGATTTCGCATCCCCTAATTCTTGACAACTTGTTACTGTGACAGACCGAAAACACAGTTCTCTTTGTTTACAAGGTATGAATGTCAGGCAGGCAGAGGGATGAGAATTAAACCAGCTCCTTTGATAAAAGTGCAGCCTGCCTCGATTCAGTCTCGCGGCACTCACGTTTCTTTGCAAATAAGCGAGCAAAGATGTGATAAGTGGATTTGAATAATGAATGAGCTCTAGAAAAGCCACAGACGTGCAGCAACAATTTGTTAACTATTCCTATTAACATGCACGCACAGAGACAAAAGATTGTGTATTATCTCTTGCAAAGTTTAGAAGAGGATTTCTAATAACGTCAAAACAATAATAAATATGCAAATCGAGTAATTGTATAGACCTCATTAGGTTATGCAGCTTTGTTTTAGGAAAATGCATTTACATTAATATTGCTTATAAGCACTGTAATGTAATAAGCAAACTGTATAATTATGCAAATATGTAATACAATATGGTAAAAAAGTTGTAATGTATTTTCATTATAAATGAAGTAAAGGTAGTGCTCACAGTCCTCACAGGCTACTTTAAAACATACATGATTTATATGACTTTTTAATAATGTTGTTTTCCTGACGTTGCAGACGTTACGGCACTAAATGTGGCGGCTGCGAGCAGGGAATCTCGCCCAATGATCTAGTTCGGAAAGCGCGGAGCAAAGTCTTTCACATAAACTGTTTCACCTGTATCATGTGCAATAAACAGCTTTCCACTGGCGAGGAATTATACATTCTAGATGAATATAAATTTGTCTGCAAGGAGGATTACATGAATAACAGCAACGGAAACGACACACACCTCCTGTCAAGTGAGTAGCTTTGAATCCTTAAAGTAGCTTAGATAAATATGCCTGTATGTAAATCCATCGAAAACGGTTCCAAACAAACGTGATTATTTTTCTAATTGAAGACTATATTGTTTAAAATGCATTAAATAGATTTTAGTGCAATTATTTACCGTATGACTATGTGGAGAATGATAATATTACATTATAAAAGAAATGGGCTATAGAGATAGAGTGCGCAATAATATAATAGTTTCTGTTATGACAATTACTGCAAAATATTTATTTTTACGAATATTATTCTGTGTTGCTTACAGTTACCACGTGCAGTGATCCGAGCTTGTCTCCAGAATCTCAGGACCCACATGATGATTATAAAGACTCTGAGACTGGACATCTGTCCGACAAGGAAACCTGCAACAATGAAAACGATGAGCAGAATTTGAGTGGCAAACGTCGCGGGCCGCGAACGACTATCAAAGCCAAACAACTAGAGACACTAAAAGCTGCTTTCGCCGCCACCCCCAAACCCACCAGACACATACGAGAACAGCTGGCACAGGAGACTGGCCTCAGTATGCGAGTAATACAGGTAAATGCATACCTAAATAAACTTTAGTTAATATATAAACTAACTTATCAAGAAAAAATTTAACGTCTCACGTGCCTTACTATTTTGTAAACAGTGGCTGTGATAAAACCGTAACGTTAAATGGAAATAATTATTTTCTTGAATGTCTTTGCAAAGTTAAAGACATTTCGAAACATGGAGGACCCCCTGCCTACCTATTTAAAATGATTGTACTTATGAATAAAGTCCATGTGATACAGGGATATAATGTGATACAGGGATATAATGTGATACAGGGAATAAAGTCCATGTGATCCATGTGATATTTTTTAATTAGGGTGGCCAGGCAGGGACCAACAATCACACTGGGTACTTCAGAAAACTCAAAAACAAAGAGGGCAACCATGCAATCTTTAGATCTTTTATTCAAGTACCAAATAATAATAAAAAAAATACAATTAGTAACATTTAATAGTTCTAAATGTTGTAAATTACTTAGCCTTAGTTTCATGTAAATTTTTCAAAGTAAAAAGCACAGCAATAATGTACTGAGTTTAATTTATTTCAAGCACAAAAAGAAAACTTAAACCCTTGACAGTACCATCATAAGCAACTATATTATTTGGATTTTACGATTACTGTTTAAAGCAAAGACATTGATAGAAACTCTCGCGTTATTAACTACAAAGCAAATGAGCATAAATCAGGCGGCTAATCCTATAAATGGGAGATATAAAAAAGGGAGTCATAACTTTCATCACTTCCCGTGATGCACATCTCAAAAAAGCTACTGATTACCGATGAGAGTCGGTTATCTTAGAGCCATATCTCAGAATTTACTTTAATTTCTTAAAATGCTATTACAAGCTGGGTGGCTTGGGGTGACACGGACTTTGCCCAGGGTGGCCGCGAACATCCCTGGCTCCGCCCCTGGTGTGGTGACTATTTTAATATAGTCACTATAGCGAAATGTTGTAAGGTTAATTGTATCGAAACGTGAGGCATGCAAAAAGCAATGACCTTACGGCAATACAGACTGTTAATAAATAACCTGTCAATAACACTCGTGGCCAAGACGAATGAGGTTTATGGGCTATTAAACGTTGAGGGCTTTCTGTGTCAAGAATAATAAGAGGTTATTCAGGTTTTCAAATATAGAGAGTACATTTTCTCATCTGTGCTGCGTGTTTTGCGGATTGAAACACTCGCTATGTCTGTTGGTTAATAAATGGTTTTCTCAAACGACAGTGTGGCTTAAAACGAATGACTTTGGTGATTTTGTATCGTTTCTTTATGCGGTGCTTCTCTTGTGCAGGTGTGGTTTCAGAATCGGCGCTCTAAAGAAAGACGCATGAAGCAGCTGAGCGCGCTGGGCAGCAGAAGACACATGTTCTTCCGCAGCCCGAGGAGAATGAGAGCGCTGAGCGAATCTGGAGATCTCATCGCAAACGGACATTACTCTTATTATGGAGGTGAGTTTGTATTTAGTATAAGGTAATTAATAAAATGTATAATACTTGAAAGACTGAACGGTAACTGAAATTGCTTTGTTCGCACCCACTTACTACAGAAAAATACATTCCTATAGCTATATAAAACTACATTTACATTTTTATACATACAATTACGTAAAAAGCTTATTATAAATGTAACAAATGTGCATTTACATTTATTTAAAAAAAACTTATTTATTACATTATTTGTAATGCGTAAAAATGATAATAGCATTTAGGGGTAAAACCTGACATTAGCTGACGACGGTTTTTTAAAAATAAAGTAAAACCACAAATCTGCACTGAAAATATTGAGCAGTGGTGTATCAGATGTATTTACTTTTATAATTTTGTAATGTAACAAACAACAATGTGTTTATTCTTAACTCTTCTCTTTCTTGCAGATTATCAAGGTGTGTACTATGGCTTAGGGTCTAATTATGAGTACTTCCCTCAGGGTCCACCATCTTCCCAAGCCCAAACTCCAGGTGATTTAGGATTCATGCCCTCCTCTGGCCCATCAGGAACCCCTCTAGGGAGTGCAGACCACCATTCAGCACACCACCCCTCCAATGAGGCACAATGCTTCAGTGAGATGATATCGCACCACCTAAGGGACTCACCTAGCCCAAAGCCCAGCGCACCCACCTCCATTCACAGTATTTCAAATGACTTGTGTGACTCTACTTCACCCTTCACATCCCTGAACTCTCTCAGTGACAACGGATACAGCAATCAATTGTCACTTTCCTCATCAGAGATGAATGAGGGAAC
>JAZGTK010022479.1:0-10257 GCA_036877625.1 Ambastaia sidthimunki | reverse complement strand
CTATTTGTGCCCAAAGCAATAAAGAAAACATATCAGTTTAGAAGTGTGTAAATGATTAAAAATGTGCAGTTTTTGGGCTATCTTTAATGTAGAATTTGTTTTTAGACATACCAGTGTGGGTTCGGATGTGCTGTATGTAGTTATTTTTGCGATCAGAAAAATACGAGCACTGGTTACAGGTGAAAAGCTTGCTGGGAAAGTGATTTCTCAGATGTTTTTTCCAGTGATATTGACTGATGGTGGTATAAGCGCAGATGGTGCACTTGAAAACTCTTTGATCTTCTCCCTCCTTAGTATGATGTTTAAGATGAGCCATGTAGTGATCGTAGCGGTTGGTGTTGTACCCGCAGCGCTCGCAACGGATCACACCTTTGGAGTTACTCAAACTTTCGCTGTTCTCTGGGTTTGGTGTCTGAGGTTGGCCTGATTCACTGGCCAAATCGTCATCAGAATCAGTCGCTCTGTTGACCACGATCATTTTTTTGGCGCCGTGAACGCCGATATGGTGAATAAAGTCTTTTTCGTTCTCAGCCTGGTACTGACAGGGTTTACAGAAGAAGGGCTTCTTCTTTTTGTTGGATTCGAAGACAACGACTGGGTTGCGCTTACGTTTCTCTGCTGGTGAAGATTCAGACAAGGTTTTTTCAGAGAGGTCCTCTGCTCGCTCCATCTCACCATGTTCTAACGCTCTTTCCCTCACCTCTGGCTCAACCTGAGTGGCCTGTTCAGCGTAACTGCCCTCAGCCATCTCCAAGTTGTCAAGGCTGTATCTGACAACACCCTCTTCGTCACTATCAGAGTAGCTGCTGCTTCCGACGGTCTTGAGCTCAAACATTTGCTTCTCTTCTGTATTGCAGTCTGAGGGAGAGGTTTCAGATGATACCACCACGTTAGCCAGCATCACTAGCTGAGGGGCGGCCACATCATTTTGAGAAACATCAGGAAGATCATGGCCCACCTCTGGTAGAGGAATGCCAGCAGCAGGCATAAAGATACCAGCTGTGGCTGGATAGACAGTTTGAGCAGACATGCTCAATCAGCTAAAATAGAAATAGAAACACTGGTTTTAGTGAAGTGCATCATTAAATTCCAATTTAGAGTGAGTATGTGTACAAAATGCTTTAATTTATAATGTCTTCTTATGTGAAAAGCAAATGTTTGAACTGATTTGCTATTAGCCATTATACCTTTATTTAACAAGCCTGCAATGTTATATAAAACATATGCAGCTGGCTGATTAAATCAAACATCACTTTCCTAGATTAGGAGTCTTATCTGAATTGTTCATTGATGCACTCTTCCTTCAATGCAAATTTTTGAGAGCTGATCCAATTGTATACTCCCAAATACATTTAAGAAAAATCACAATCTATTCAGATTTAATAAATTATACTGTTCTTGTATGTCCAGTAAACCAATAATCTCAGAGTTATTTCAGGGAATTACAGAAGAAAGTAATATATATTCTACAGTTTCCAGCTCCTGACCATGTATCGCATTGTTCCTCCTCTTCTCAGGTCATAATTCAACTCTGAAGGCTTGACTTGTTTGCAAACTAACTAACTACACATGGACTAACATTAAACATGTTAGCATCAACAAAATGCACAAAATCTTAACTACACCTCAAAAGGACAGGCATACACAGCCTAGTATTTCCTAAACATTGAGAAAACAAAGCACACATATCAAAAAACAAATATCTATACTGTTTTTGTGTTCATTGGAGAAAATAAACATTTCAGGTGAAACAATTTCAATGACAATAAAAATACATCTATTTATCAAATATGGTTTTAAATATGTATTATTTTGATATTTAAAAAGAAATAAAATTATAAATGTAAATATTAACACAACAAATTTATAACAAATATATTTTAACACTTTACAATACAAGTTTTAAAAATTGTATTTTATTTGCATCTGCAAAAAACTTGAATTGAAGTTTACATTAATCTTATAAAATTATGAACAGCAATTAATGTGTGTTGAGATTATAAGGCCTAAGTTTTACATGCTGAGAAATGTGTGTTCGGCCATTTTAAAACAGCACCAACTTCAACCAGTTGAGTGGAGGAAGAAAACTACACAGACGAAGAGCTGTTTTACATTGAAGTCTGTTGAGATGAACTCATTTAATGCACAAAGCACCGAAACAGTTGTTAAAAAGACTCAGACGAACTTTGTGCAACATGATAGAGCGGTTGCGTTAAATCAAAGTTGTCGAAAAAACTTTGAACTTGTTGGACAGCTCCAAACACGAGCAATCTGAAGCAAACGATAAGCGACTTCATACCGATTATTAAACGATATATAGTAAAAAGATCTGAAAACTACATTAAGATTAACAAAGAAAATATAATGAAGACATGCAAGTTACGTCACAAAAATCTGGGTGATTTACGAACAAAATTAAAGTTAAATAAAGCGCACAAAACAAATATAGTTTAATGTGTAAAGTTAAATCTAAGTCGAAGACCAGCTGCTAAACACGCACAAATGACTATAAAAAATAAAGTTGCATTACAAAGCTCCTCCAAGCTGAAAAACTGTTTTTCCGGAAACTACATGCGTACAATAACACAAACCACACACGACGACCCAACAAAGTTACACTTTTTAAGTAACATGATGGACCAAAAACCTTTGTGTATTTATGTATGTCATTTAATGTCAACTTTAATGCATTATTTACTTGGCCAGCATGTGTGTGTTAGCCGTGGTCCTGATCTGATTTCTCGTGCTGAAACGCACAAGCACAGATCAGCCCTGGACAGCGCCTCTCCCTTCAATGCAACCCTCCATTTTCACTCCACTTACGCCAACTTAGTTGGGCCCGTGCACTACAGAAAACAACAAAAAACAAACCCCGATCGCCCCGAAAGCCCACCAAACCAAGCTCGTTAACTCACCGACCGCGTTCGCCCACTGTTCGACGATACTGCTGTAGAAACAAGACTCTGGCGAAGTTATTTTCCAACTCTCAAGTCGATCGAGGAAGTGCGCGAGACTCACACATTCCAGCACAGCAATCTCGCTCGGCGCTAGCGGGGGAGGCGTGACGTCACGAGGCCAGCGGTGCTAGCGCTTTCAAAAGTTTACTACCATGTGTTTACGTTCACTAACAATGCATTTCAGTGTTGAAAGTGCCGTACTTGTGCTTAAATTAACAATTAAACTAAACACAAAACGTGGACTGTCCAGTGTCGTGATGACGTTTTGAACGGTGCTTGCAGAAGCTTATCCCAGCACGCTAAATGCACGATTGATTTTTATCTGTTAAATGAACCACACACTAAAACCACACGTGACAAAGAAACAGCTGTGTTCAACTCTTAAATACTGTTTATCAAAAAAAAATTCCAAAATAAGTCATAATAACCTTTTTAATAATAGCTGAGGAGATCTGAAAAATATCAAAATTTTTAAATTAATTAAATAAAATACAACGAAATTACCAATGAACCACCAATGATTTTTAGTACTCATAGCAACTTTGTCTATGGCTACTTTAAGCCTCTTACTTAAAGATAAAACGTGCAATCAGTCAGTCGTCTGCCTGCAGTACAGTGATTAGATTTAGTCGTCAGTGACTCTATACTAAGGGCTCTCCGGTTTTCAAGGTAATGTTGGAGTCTGTGTGAACTTCCTGCAATGATGAAAACACAAAGTCTTGAGGAAAAGAAAGTGAAAAGAAAGTGTTCTGCTTTTCGTTGAGAACATGTTTTTTGAAGCATTCCGGGTAATATTCCTTAGTGACCACAAGGATGCGCTCAAAATCTACATGAGAATGATCTACCATTGGCTTTTTTATTGAACTTTCAAACATAAAATAAATAAATAAATAATAAATAATATTTTAAATAAATTTTAAAGGGCATCACTAAAGGGTATCATAAAGGGTATCTATATTAAATTCATTCAACAACGATACAAGAAACAACAAAGATAAAAACTTAATAGTAAAAAAACCTTAAGGTCTGTTTGAATAATAATATAATTTAATAATTTCCTTTGGGAAATTTTCATTTGAATGCAGTAAAACAGATGACATATTCAAAGCTAGATTGCAATTAATTTTAATGCTTAGAAACTGTAACAAATTTTATACTATATATAGTATACAATGTATACAATAACAATTAAGAAATTCAGAAAAAAATGCTCCCACACAAAAGGAAACATATTTAGCCAAACAATTTTTAATAAAGGAAAATATTAACAAATACCCTCAATACTTTCTCAAATTTTAATATTAACAATATTAACAGATTTAATTAATTGGTTACCGCTGGGGACTCCCTACAGTGTTACACCAAGTGTTCTGCTTTCTGCACAGAGACAGTATTTTAACAGCTAGCATTCATAACAATACAGTATACTTAAAAGAAATATTAGTCATTAGAAAAATTAAGAAAGTTCAAATTTAAAACACATCAGAATGACTCGTCTACCACCACACTGCATCAACACACATTCTAATTTATTTTTACATTCTAATTTATTTTTTCCCCTCATTATTTCAATTAATCTCTGTTCTTAAACCTTGTGTGCATAGGTGCATAGCAGTAGTGCAGTTACATACAATTCCCACAATAAATATACTATGCACAATATTACAATATAGACACGGGTACAATATACACAGAATTTACAGTGATTACACTCGCGTATGTCTTATCATTTAAGTCTGTATTTGTTTTATTTCGTTATGGTAAGTCATTCGTGTTACGACGTTGCTATACTATTTTGAAAAGCATCTATGTCTCTTATAACTGTAGCTGGCTTCACGTGATGACGCAAACGAAAGTCTGCGTGCGCTATTTCGCTGATCTGCAAATCATAATCAGCGCGTACTGCCACACAGAGCCTTTACACATCAGCGATCTCTATACAGCAGCGCACAGGCGGCGCTCAACTTTCTCCAAACGATCATGCAGTCATCTGAAAGCACTACGCGTTACATTGAGGACTGTTTTTTGAGAAACTGGTCGGAAACTTATCGCCTCCTGTAATATTATCAAAACGAAGATCTATACAGACATCAGATGTTTGGAGGTTGTTTGATTTTTGGAAACCATCCTCGGCTATCGTTTAACTTCATCTGGGTTTGAAAGCGTTTAACTTCGTTCTGTTTCTGTGGCGTTAAGTGACTCGTATAAACTTGATAACGAACTGGGTTTTCTGCGTTAATACACGTTTAAACGTTCATCTTGATTCTGGCGATTGGCGTATAAACTGTTTTTCTGTACAGGTTTAGTTTCAGAAGCGTTTTAACCAATAGGAATGAACCAGAAATAGCGGATCACATGTAATTATCCGGAAACTCAAGCTGTTGAATAATTTAACATGTAATGATCTCAATTGAGAGATTTATATCGATAGAAAATCTATATATTGTATACATTAAAATTTTAGTAACGATTAAAAACAGCATATGACAGGGTTTCTACCCGTAATATAGACGATTGGTTGTTAATATGTTCCCAAAAGTTGTATGACGCACACTTATGTTAATGGCACGACGTTAATAATTTAGTTTGCTTTAATAAATATTCTGGATAGCTACAATGCGGGACGCAACTTTAAATTTCAGTGTTTTGCAAAGGACTTGTTCTCTGGTAGTGTTACTGTGTTTTCTCCACATCTTTGTCACTGTGATATACTACGTCAGGAATTCAGATTCAAGACAAACCTTCGTTCAAAACCAGCAAACCCCACAGATTCACAGAAAACTGACCGAGCAGAGGGTCTACACAGAGGAGCCCAGACCACCATCTCTTACTAATGTGACTGAGACAGTGAAGAAGTTAGAAACATGTCCTGACAACCCACCTCGACTGGGTAAGATGCTGTTGTTATTTGTGCAAATTGGGACCCTGTTGAAGACCTCATTAATCCTAAATTCATAATCATCGGATTATGGTTTAAGATTATAGATTGAGTTGTTGGCTTGCTTGTTTTGTTTTTCATTGTAATCCTGTCTTTATAATAACTATGTCCCATTTGTTAACATTACTAACAAATTAGTGTAGTTTGTAAACTACATTAGTTAACATAAGCTAACAATGTGCAATACTTTGCACATTGATGTGCAATACAATTGCTATTAGTTTACAAAGTTGTATCAGGTAATGTTAATGCACAATTAACTTCCATGAGCAATTGATTAAACAATGACAATTGTATTTACGGTAACTAACAACAACAAAAGTTAACCAATGCAAAACATTTCAATATATGTATATTGTTCATTGTTAGTTTTTTTGAGCTACTGCATTAACTAATGTTAATTAATGTAAGTTATGGAACTTTATTGTAAAATGTTTACAATTTTCATTATTAAATTACTCTTAAAGTAACAGATCCCCAATAAAATGAAAATCCTGTTAAAGTTTGAAGAATGTTGCCACTGCTCATTTTCTATTCAATGAAAGTGAATGGGGACTGAGACTGACATTTTATCCCGCATCTCCTTTTGCTTTCCACAAATGAAAGAGAGTCACCGGGTTTGGAACAACATGATAGTGAGTAAACGATGACAGAACTTTCATTTTTGTGGAAACTGTCCCTTTAAAAGCCTTCAGTCAGGTTTTTAAATAATATTTATAATGACTCCATAGATATGTTCACATTTTATCATCTTGTTTCTGAGAAATTCTTGAGGGTATAAATAATGTGACCTGTCACGTTCTGTTCTCTAAAACCACATTCTAAAAACAAAGGCATGTTTTTGCAGCTGTGGCTAATAACATTTGCCCCTCTGTTTAACATTTGTTGACAGTTGGGCTGATCTCTTGCATAAGTGTTGATTGACTTCACTTTATCTACTCTTGCTGATTTATTTACATTGACGTGTCTGAATCTTTAGACTTTTGTTTCACAAATGGTCAAGAGGTGTTGTGTTACACACTTACTCCATCCTGCCCCTTTTCTGTGCTGTGTATTATACTGCTGCTGTTGCTGTAGTGTGATAATGTAATCAGATACAAGCCTCACCTACAGGTATGATGAATAATAAGGAGAAGGGTAAGACGAGAGACTTTAAGAAACAATACACAGAGCAGTGGTTAACCACTATAGAGTCGGTGGCTGATGCATTTTAAGGGCAGCAAATGACATACACACAAAATAAACACTTGTGATTTATTTGAGAATTTTAAATACTAAAATCTTAAATGTTTATTACTTATTGTCCAGTCTGTTGGAAAACGACAACTTTTGTTAACTGGCGTAGTTGGTCTTACATGGTCATTGGTTAATGTTGATCATCTTGGATTGATAAATCATCTGATTAATCTGCATATCAGTCTATCAGTAGTGCTGGGGAATACTGGGATAAATGTTATTTAAATACTTCATTATTTAACATCTGTGTTTCTAAAGTATTTCTATTGTGTTATATAACTATAGTGGGTCCCCTCCGGGTTGAATTTTCGGACCCTGTCACCCTGGACCTGGTGAGAGATCAGAACTCAGAGTTGCAGCCCGGTGGGAGGTTTAAACCTAAAGACTGCATCGCCCAGCAGAAGGTGGCCATGATCATCCCCTTTAGAAACCGTGACGAACATCTGAAGTTCTGGCTGTATTACCTGCACCCCATCCTACAGCGCCAGCAGCTGGACTACGGCGTTTATGTCATCAACCAGGTTAGTTTTTCCACCAGAGCAGTAAAATGAATCCCAGCAATCATTGACCTCTGTGACTGTTGCAGTTACACAGGTTCAAAGGCCTCCAGTACAGACTGATGTCACAGAGTCAGAGGTTACATTCTGTGTGTTTGATCATGTTAAAGCAACAGCTGACTGGAAAAATTAAACTTCTGTCATTATTCACTCTCATGTATTTCCCATATGGCTTCTGTGGAACACAATGACATTTTTATGAATATCCTGGCCACACTTTTTAATATAATTAAAGATTTTCAGTAGGTAATGATTTAAAGCTTAAAAGATTTAAATATGGTACATTAAGTGTACGTGTTTTCAAGATAAAATCATGTTACGATTCATTTTAATTGCAGGAAAAAAGGGATCTTGCTTTAAGACAGTCCTTCATTTTAAACAATAAGTAAATGATGATAAAATTTGTATTTGTTAGACAAACTTTCTTGTATAGGCGTGTATTTTCCTTTAATAGTTAGATTGATTATGTGGAAAAATAAACATTTGCATATCCTATTCTTTTTACTAACTGTTTAAGAACCTGTTACGCATGTTAAATATCTCTGCTGTTATTGGTTTAGTGTGTTGGTAAATGTTCTAGTCTGATGAAAGGTAAACGCATGACCTGCAGTCAAACACGTTCCTGATATAAGAATAATAACTTCTTTGCACACACTCAGGATTTTTGCTTTGTTTGTGGAAAGCAAAGTTCCTCTTAACACCCCCCCCCTTTGTTTGACATTGTGTACTTTTGTTATCTTGTTGTCTGGTGTTATGAGGTGTGTTTGGAACGTTTTCGCTTTGTCCTTCTGAACGATAAAATTTCTAGATCACAAATTGTTTGGAACAGGGATCAGCAACCTTTAAGACCTTTAAGTGCATGTCTGTAGCAAACTTTAATTTGCTAAATATAATTTCAGGGTAAATAATAAATAGGTGAATTCTATAACTGTGAGACTGAACAGGTTATATCAGTATGTTGATCATCAGTTATGTAGATAATATAAGAGAACACTACTCAAACTTGAAATGGTTTGTGTGTTGTTGTTCTGCTGTATTTCACTGGACAACAGTAATTTGTGACATTGACTTCATCTCATTATTTACTCGCTTTATTTACAGTACCTGTGTTCTGCAGACATGCACATGTTCAGCTGTGTTCAGCTGTGACTACACATGCCTCTCTTATTATCTTGTTGCTCAGTTGCTATTATCCACTGCTGTTTTCTGCAGCTTATGATTTGATCTGATTAAATGAACAATACGTGCCTGATTTGTTTTGCTAAACAAACAACACTTTTTGGTATGCTTTCTTTTATTTTCTTCATTTTTCAAATTTTCTCCTGTATACAAAGTATGCCAATTGTTACCCCTCCACAATGATGGTACGTCTGCCTAAGGTTGCCGACCTCTGCTTTAGAATATCAGAGAGGACCGTGACATCCCTTTTGGCTCCAAGGCTATTGGCTCCAACCTCATATTAAATTTTAAATGGATGAGCCACGTATACCACAGGAGAGCAACATTTTTACCGATCGACACCTTAGCAAGTAAGGTGCCGTCCAGCTCTAGCTGAGTTCTTGTGTTTTTGAATTATTCCTCACCTTCAAAAAACCAGGATAGGTTACACATTACACAGTAGTTCCTCTGGCTGCTGTAGAGAGAGCAGCTGTCTGCGGTTGGGCGGCCTTACAGAAAAGGCAAATAATTCTTTTGGACGGCTTGAACTGCAAACGGCAATTCAGTAACCGTCCATGACATCACAGGCTGGAATGATAGGTGAGACAAGTGACTTAGTTCTGTTTTAATTGGGGCTGTCATAGTACAGAATGTCTTAATCTAATTCATTATAAACTTTATATAGTCTTCTGTGGTTTGGGAATGTACCAAACAAAGGACAAGACTAATGTGTATGGTTGTGTGTGGCTATGAGACCAAAACATCCTCATGTGTTGTCCAAGATGGTGTTGAGGACGCCTGTCTAGTGTTTTCTCAAGTGTTGCCTGATCGTCTAATTTTTTTCTTGCTCTCTCTGTCACCCCCTTCTTTTCTTTGCACCTTGCATTTATTTTTTTTCTCCCTTCCATCTTGCATTCCTTCCCCTCACCCTGTCCAAACCAAACCCCTTTTATGTGCGTCAGAGGCCCTTGTGCTCAGGAAAAGGTGAGACGTCTGCTTGCTCTTTTTCTGGCCAATTATGCTGCGCTTCACTGGCTGCTCCTGATGAATGGTAACGTTGCTCTCTTTATCTATTTTCTCTTTGTCATTTCCTTTTCCATTCTCTCTGTCTTAATGTATTTTCCCACGGATGGCCGCTCCTGTGGCAAAAATACTTTTTGCATTACAAACCGTGATTTGGTTGCTGTATCTAATCTTGTTGGATTTGATTATTTTGTAATCCTTCTAAGTTAATTTTCCGGTGAAAATCGCAGGCTCGGATGCCCTGTCTGAAAGCCGTGCATCTTTCCCTGCCGCCTAAATCTATCCTATATGCACAATGAAGCTTTTCACTTTTAGTTCTTTGTGTTTTGATTCCTCAAGAGTCTAAGTCTCCTCTTTACTCTTTGAAATCCTCCAGTGACACTCAGCA
>JAZGTK010022478.1:0-10258 GCA_036877625.1 Ambastaia sidthimunki | reverse complement strand
ACTGCCAAACCTCTTTAGACTGACTGGTGATAGAGATGGACTCACAGTGGACGCAACACAAACGTTATGGGATGTCATTTGGGAAACACCTAATAAACCATATAAAAGATATTCAAAAAATGCTTTCAATACTAAAGTGTTAACATTGAATGGGCTTGTATCTGAATTGATTGGTTGTCAGAGCTGGGAGTCTTACATCAGGATTTGACAAACGCACCAATTTACAAAGCTTTATTTAAGGTGGATTCTTTCGTTCGCTCATTTGAAAGGGTCAATCTACAAGTTTGTGAGGATCAAACATACTAAAGAGCTTGTCTTGTGTCTGAATATCTATTTAGAATTACAAAACTTTTAGAATTACAAGAATCTGAGTCTTTGGAATCTTTTCCATCAATTCTAACTGGTCTCACTGACTGACAGCTTAATTACTGACATAATCTGTTAAACCCAGTTAATGAAGATCATGTGAATAGGACAGGAAACAGGAGTATTGTTAGCTGACTTTATATGTCAACTTTGTTTGAATTCCCCCAAGTGAATATTTCTGCTTAAATGAATTTGTGTCCGAAGGGACCTGGTTGTGTCATACTTTTTTCATATCAAGCCTCCCCCCCCAAATGCCATTGGTGCACTACTGTAGCTTGAGTATATACAATGTGTTCCAAGTGTCGGTCACATCAGGGACCGTGTCAAAAGTCTTGTCCTTTGAGAGATTATGAAATACGAACATTAGCCAGCTGGCCATGTCCACTGTCCTGGCCATCTGTTTTAAAGGCTGAAATTAACATTCTTATGGGAGTTAATAAGTGAAAAAATTATAAGCAATGTATTCCATTGCCGGGGGATGACAGAAAATCACATTAAAAAAGATTTAGGACGAACAAAAAAAAGTTTCCAAACCCTAAACAGATCGGAAAACATGGGGTAACAGTCAAAATTGCTGTTGCCAGGGAAACCATCACTTTTTGTATGCACAATTTTATACATCAAAGTGCTTTCTTAGGTCTTTAAAGAACACTCATTATCTGAGTGAAATTCTTAATGATAAACATACATTTTTGAGGTTAATAGTGTATATTATTGAGTGTAAACCAAATTGGGTGACTCAATATACCAACATTAAATTCAGAATATTTTTAAATGTTTCTTGAAACTAAAGCAAGACAAAGACAAGAGACAAAGTCACTTTTTATACTTTCTCAGCTTCTTATAAGAGAACAGAAGAGATGAATATCATCTGGTTTCGCAATTAAAACATCTCTTACAAATTTTTGTTTTGAGTTGTTTTCTCTTACAAATTAGTTGGCTTGAATCTTAGCTGTTTTGGTCTATATAAATTCACACTGGGAATGTGAGTGGCCAGTGCCAGTTATGCTGAAGTGACAGAATGGCTCTGCACTGGTTTCAGGCTTTAGCAGCTGGAAGCAAAGTGACCCCTAATGAAACGTCTCATCTGCTCAAGACAGAGCTTGGCTCACAGCTTAGGTTTGTTGCCATGGCAGTGCACCTAGTGTTCCTGTGTGGACATCTGTTTCATTGAAAGCAACAGGGAATCTCGCCAACCTGTTAAGAATACGTCCTATTTTAAGTCATATTTCACTTAAAAATCAGAGGAAATAAAAAAAAAATCTTTTTGCTTCAAGAAAAGAAAGCCTATTTTTAGGATTAACATTGCTTTACATTTTTTGCATTGTAACATTATTTATAACAGTATGATCAGAATTACTTTCAGGGAAAAACGTGAAATTAAAAAAATAAACTCCAATAAGCAATCGTATTACAGTAATGAGAAAAAGGGGGAAATTAAAACGGTTGTCATGTAAATAATGTTACAATGAAAAATATTTAGTGGTCTTAAAATATGTTTCTTAAAATGCTGTTTTATATTTTTAGATAAACGTAATATTACATTTTTCCGCCAAATAATTTAAAGATAATAGGATTATGGATTATTGCATACACAATAACTTTCAAAATATCACGATGAACTAAATTTACTTATGAACTAAAGCATGATATGAGATGTACAATATTAACAAATTAGCAATTAATAACGTTTTTTTAATAATAATAGTCGGTTTTTGAATCTGTTAAAACATTCATACATCAATGTACTGGTTTTGTTTGCTTAAGACTTTTCTTTATTAACTTGGAAATCTGCATTGATCTGACATGGATTTAACTGTGGGGTGGTACAGACAGCAGTTCTGGGAACAGATGACTCATTATTGTCTTGCACCTGTTCCTCCAACTAGTGGCTCATTCTCATGTAGAATAAATGAAAATATAAGGGCTCATCGTTATTTACAAAACATTCAGAAAAAGAAAAGCTAAGGTCTTTACCTAGAATTAACTAAACAATAATTGATAAGTTGGATGGTTTGCTTTAAAAATAATTTAAGGTACTATGCAGAGGTGTTTCTGCTGGACAATATTTGTAAACCAGATAACATACAAAATGCACAGACAAGATGAAACAACTGAACTATATTACATAAGTTTTTGTTTGATGTTTCTATTATGAATTGATATTTAACAAGCACTTTCAAAGTTGGTCCATTTGATATTGAGCAATACTGCCATCCAGTGTTGAAATAAAATATTCAGTGCACAGACCGGAAAATAAACTTTACACAGAAACAGTATAACAAATAATACATTGGATTAAGATTAAGATACTGGCACAAAAAAACATTGTGGATACCGGATTGAATCAATTATCTTACTGGCTTAACTACATATCACGTTTATTTTAAGACTGAAACAGATTTAAAAATCTCTGAAATTTTTTAAAAAAAGTATTGCTTCTGTTTGTATCGTCTACTGTAATTTAATGCAATCCCAATATTTCCCCATGAATTTATTTCATTTAATTGTAAACTGTATTTAAATACACTTTTACACTTTACTTTAAATAAAAACAATATTTAGTAAATGTATGAAATCATTAAAAACAATTAAAATAGTTTTAACTAAGAAAATAGTTAAAAGGCTGTGCAATATTGTCTTGACAATATTGCCTTTAAAATCCCCAATATGTACATTTTCAAAAACCAGCAGATATCAGAGAAAATACCAAAACATAACTGCATGTTTTTTTCCATTAATGACACTCCTGAGTTCAGCAGTCATGGCTATTGAGATGCTGTTTTGTGGAATGTAACTGTGTTGTGCTTAATATTGTAATAAAAAGTTTCACAAACATGGTCTAGTCTGTAGTGGGCGGAGTAAATACATCACAGATGCTGAGCTGAGTTTTCGAAACGGCCAGTGCTGGATACAGCAACCCGGTGAAAGAATGTTCAAAACTGTACAGCAGAGACAGCTCTCCTTCCCTAGCCACGTTATAAAAAGACAATCGACCCTCATTAAAATCCACCAGCACGCCCACCTTCCACAGCCCGGTGGCACACACAGGAGAAGCCACTTTATCATGGAGGGCTTCCACTTTTCCCTTCTCGTAAACCAAACACCAGGAATTGGGGTAGAAGCCAATCCGACACGAATCTTTTTGGCCCTTCCTGCCAATCTGTCCATCGCAGACACCCACCTTCCAACGGCCCTCATCCAGAGAAACCTCCACCTCCCAGTAGTGGCAGCCTGTTTCTAGAGCTTGAGAGGCTAGAATCTGGGGGAAAATATTGAAGCGTGTCTCCTGCTCAGTGTAGTCCTGCTGGGTGTCTGTGTACTGCACTGTCCTGTTATCATCCGTCAGCAGCAGCTTTGGATGGGCAGTATCAGGATCCAGAGATGGAGTTACGCCATCTACAGACAGACACATAAAGGTCACACAATATTTTTGTTTTGACCATCATTTCTCTTGCCAGTCAGCACATGTGGGCAGCAACAACAAAAAAAGACAAAATGTTGTCATGATCCCAATGGCCATAAGAAGAATTTGTACACTTTAAAATTCATAAAACATAATGTTTCATTACATTAAACAACAAAATATCAAACCAGGTGCAAATACTGTAAAACAACTGCTGTTGATTTTTAGTGCAAGTATTAAGTCAGTTACTTTTAAGTAAGTTAATTTTATAATTTAAATATGTGTAATTATTTTACTTGAAAAGTGGGCTTGTGCAGTCTTTCTTAATTAATCTCACACACACACACACACACACACACACAGTATTAGATGTGTAGATGACTCACACAGCAGTCTGTATAGGTCTCTGTGGGGTAGTGTGATGAGTACAGTGTCCAGTCTCCTCTCAGTCCAGTCCTGAAGACAGTCCAGTCGACCCTGATTAACCTCCTGAAGAGGTTCAAGGTTCTGCAGTGGTTCAGACAGTTCACTCAGTCTGGACAGGTAAACCATTAACAAACCATGTTATTAACAGTCACTATCACTGAACTTACTGAGCACAGTTATCCAATTCACTAAATAACTAAACTATTTTACTTACTGTGCAGCTATCTTGCTGTATTCCTGAAATAAACAGCAAAAAAAGGTTATATATATATATAAGGTTACATATACAATATTACTGTACAGCATACACACACACACACACACACACATATATAGTTATATGTATATGTATAGAACTTTTTCCATAACATTTTTATACTTCTCATATCACATGTTGTTAATATACTTATCGTTCACAAACAAAAAAATTAAATTACACAAAAATGCGTCTCAGATTTTCGGACCCCACTCTACATCAATAACACAAGGTCGTGTCTATTACACTTCTATTAGAGATTTCTGTATGATCTTTGCTGTCTCTCACCATGATAAAGGCCTGGTCCTGATACTGAGACCCTCCTGCACTGGTCATTCCCTGCAGGGCGTTTAATACGCTTTGGCTAGATGTCAGGGCATCCTGCAACGTGTCCAGCTGCTTTTCAATGCTTCCCAGCACTCTGTCATCCTCCTGGGCCACACAGCGTAACGCCTGCTCCTCCTCCTTCTGCAGAGCCTCCCGCATGGCCTGATACTGCTGCAGTACAGCTGCCCGCACCCCCTCAAGAGCCGCCTGCAACAATCAGAGATTATGAGGAAACACGGGTGCGAATCATTTAGATACAGATTTGAAACCCATTTTACTTTTGTAATCTGATGCTTTTTTTTAAACAAAACAGGATCGATGAGAAAAAAGTGGGATGGGATTTCGATCGGATATTGACTAGGATGAAAAATAGGCATTATATCAAATTAAAGGCAGGATGTTGGGGTGAGCTCAGAGGGTTAAAATAAGACAAAACTGGCGAGTTAAAATGGAAATACAGTTCTTTCACTCACCTTGACTGTTTGTTTTTTCTCACTGATCTCAGAGACTTTTTCCTGAATGGATTTTTCTGTTTTACGCATTTTTTTCATCTCATCATCTAGCGAGCCCTGAAACGTTAGTGTAGAAAAAATAACTATAAAAAAATTATATTTCTTACCTACTAGATCGCTGTGTACTCAGTGTTTTCAGAACAGAATAAACTATTTAGAAGCTGGAGAAAGTGACAAGAACTTTACATGAATGACCTTCTCTCTCCTCACTCACCCTAAGCTGTTGCTCCGCCTCCCGGATACTGATGCACTCGTGTCCCTTGTGTGCACCAACCAATGAACACACAGTACACACACACACTCCACATGATCGACAGTAGATGCGGTTCATCTCCTGATGTTCTTGGCATCTCCAGAGAGACACATCCTCCACGGCATTCACCAGCGGGTGGTTCCGGAAAACCGGCTTTTCCAGGTGTGCCTGCAGGTGCTCAGAGCACATGGAGGCTCCGCAAACCAGGCAGGTCTTCACCGCCATCTTTTGTTCTGAACAGTAATGGCAGGGCACAGTGCAACTCTTGGAGACTCGTGGCTGTTCTACAGAGGCTTTGGTGGAGGTGTCTCTCGTAGCTGGTGGTTCTCGTACAGGTGTGGTGCTTGTTCTGGTTGTCCCTTCATCTTTCCAGTAAGCCACGATGGGCTGGTTCTTGCGTCCTGTAGTTGTGTTCCTCTCTGGAGATGATTCCACACGAGTAGATGTTTTTGGAGGTGTGGGCTGTGTTGATGTTCCGCTCACGGAAGCCACTGATGAAGACTGGCCTTCACATGGAAGCTCATCTGCTGTGGTTTTTCGTTTAGGTGGCGCTGTTGTGTCATCATCAGAGTCTACAACGTCGATAACATCATTAGAGTCAATGGCACTGGTGCTTTTAGATGCTGAAGTACCCAGTCTGTATCCTCCATCATACTTCCCAGGGAATGCAGAACTGGACTTCCTCTTCCCAAGCAACTTGGAATTTCGGTCAGACATCTTCCTTCCAAATGTCCAATCTACATAGAAACATAGCATTGCATGAATGTATATTACTGTACCACCCTATTCGTAACTTACAGTGTGCATAAATGAAAACTTGGGAGACAACCAAACATGAACAACATATCGTAGCTGTGAGCAGTTTACAGTCACGTGCATTATATTACAAATGCAAGCATACATAAACGTTTTAAACAATTTAATACACAATGAATTGAATGGAAGAATGATAAATTGCTGTAGATTTTACACTATAACTGTAAATAGTAATTTGCTACTGTACTCCTGATTATTAGTCATTCTGGCAATATGATATATTTACAATACTTTTTAACAACGTAACATTAATGTTGTTGGTTTAACACACATACTTGCGTTGTTGCTGGCTGTAGATGTGGAGGCTCCGTCCGTATAATCTGGTAGCTGCTTGTATTCGTACTTACACTCGGGGCAGTAATAAGGTCCGGTAGAAGAAACGCTCCACAACTCTCCGATACAAGCCTGACAGAAACTGTGCTCGCACTTCAGCGTCACCTGATTTCGACAATCCTCATAACACAGAGGACATTTCATGGGTTTCTCGTTTGATGCTCCCATATTTGAAGGTTTATTCACACTGTATACAGCCACAGAACTTACGGTTCGTAGAAAGAAACGAAGAAACGAAACCGACCTTCCTGAGTGGGCGGGGCTTGGCCTTTTGAATCCCGAAAACACAAATATTTACTCCCCTCTTAAAGCGACAGTGCACTGAATTTTCTGTACTTTATATACTGCTACAGYTTATTAAAGATGATCTATCTACCTATCTATCTGTCTGTCTGTCTATCTATCTATCTATCTGTCTGTCTATCTATCTATCTATCTATCTATCTATCTATCTATCTATCTATCTATCTATCTATCTATCTATCTGTCTGTCTGTCTGTGTCTGTCTGTCTGTCTGTCATCAAACTTTCTTTTACTAGAAAGTTTATTTATTAGCAAGTTCTTTTACTAGAATGTTAAAGTAACTTCTGAAAAAACTGCCATTAATGACTCATTAGATAAAAATTGTTTTATATAGCTTTTATTAGTTTTCAATCATAAAGACATCATTATTTGCCCCTCTTTGTTGCATAAAGACATCATTATTTGCCCCTCTTTGTTGCGTAGCAGATATATTATTATATGAACATATATTTAAAATACATTGCAACAATATGAGGTAAATTTTGTGGTAGAGAAATAAAGTGTTTGAAGGCACTTTTATACTAAGAAGCACATTATAGAAATAGGCCATATGAGCAAAATGTAATTCAACGTTATTACATAGTGAATCAAATAAAAACTATTAAATAATAAGAAAACAAAACCGCATAAAGACTTTAAAAATCTATCACATTGATAAATATATCAAAGCCTCCTCATACCACCAATAAAAGACTTTTTCTAAAAACACAGATTATTGCTCAGTCCTTCTGAGATTATTGCTCAGTCCAAATGATCTTCTGCCCATCACTGCCCAGCAAGAACCATCATCCCATCACTCAATATGCTGGAGCATTGCGGACGGCACAGCAGAGCACCATGGTGAAGATCATCTCAAAAACCTACAAATTATAGACACATACATTGTAGAATACGTCAAAGGGAATGTTGTTATTCTTAGTACAAGCCTGTTATTACACCTATGTGTGTTTATTTGCATTTCTTTCATACCATAATGACAGCGATCACGAGAGCAGCCAAGCCAATCACATGGAGTTTCTCAGTGAACACATCCCTGAGCTTAATATGGCAACTCTGAAGTGTACAACATCAACATATCAGTGCAACCATCACACTGCTGTAAAATATTACCAAATATTACACCAGATATAGATTTAATTATACAAACTTTAAACATATTTAAATATACAGAAAGGGCGAGCTAAGATTTATCTACAGATCTAGTTATAATTCTGCATTGTGACTCAATTTTAAACTAAATTAAAAAATAAATATTTTAAATTAATTTTTATTAATTGCAATGCACCTTCTCAACTGACTGAATTTGTGCAAGACTTAAACATACAGCAGATACCTGAGAGATGAGCAGGTCAACTGGGTTGGTCTTCTTGGGACACAGTGAGGGTTGGACAACTGTAAAAAGTTCATTATCATCTCCTTTACCACAGCACTCAAGCTGAGAAAGACAGAGAGAGGGGGAGCGAGAGAGAGAGAGAGAGAGGTGGGAGGTATTAAGTGGTTAAGTTTAAGTTTTGTTGTTCCAAGTTTTGATGTCTCAAAAGAAGAGTTTCTTGAAAGTAGCGATTACAATTGATTTAGGCAACTCACTGTGTCATGAAAGACCTCCAGAACTTTGGCAGCTGCCTGTCTGGATGGTGTGTCCACTGGATCCACAGCTTTAATGTATGCAGCATCATAGAAGTTAATGAGCTCAGTGGAGATCTGATGGATAAACAGTAAATATGTGACGATCACCTCCACAGATACACAGATAGTGTGTGTGTACATATCTATGCTTTGGGGACAAATGTAATGAGTTCTGGGACATTTGAAAACCAACAACATGTAAATTATGCCTAAATTGATGTTAGGGTTTCGGTTGTTTGTAGGGTTAGTCTATAGTAATTACACATAGTTAACAATAGAAGTCTATTATGTACGTATATGTTATATAGCTGAGCAAATATGGATGTATGTGTAGTCTTACCGTGTCCCTGTTAATAAAGCCCCATATACCTGCTGCCACCTCACAGGCGAAGAGGATTACTAAACACGTAAAAAACTGATAAAAGAAAAAATAATTATTGACAATAAATACGTCAACACGTAAAAAATATTTGTTAATAAATTAATTACATGCCCACTTTCAGGTGTTTTCCTTCACTTATTTAAGTTTAAATTTAAAAGTAAAGCATAACTACAGAGAGAATAAGACATGCCTCGTGCATTAAAGATCTGTGACGAAGTTTGGCCATTTAACATTCTCTTTTATAGTAAAAAAAGGCCATTATTTATTAAATTGTACTTGCTATTAAAACTGTGAAACTGGCCTGTGATTTTGAGTCACATTTAGATTATTTGAAAGGTTTTGTGATGGTGAATCGGGTATTAAACAGTAGCATGAATTGCAGAGTTGAGTGACACCTACTGTTCCTAGGAGACACTGAGATTCCTGAATAGCACCGTAACAACCCAGGAACCCCACAAACATCATTACTGCTCCAATCCCTATAAGAACATACACACCTGAAAGAGCAACAGAAATGAGATCATCAAAATCGGATATTTCACACCTATTTATTCCTATTCATTATTTCTGTTTTTGTATTAATTTATTCCTTTTATTGTTCATTGTTTCTACCTATTCATTGTTTCCACTACCTAGAAATGGTCCTGTAGAATAAGGTTTTTGTGATTTGTTAAACGTTGTAAGGTTTATGCAACATCGTGCCACTAGGTCGCACTGTAGATCCAGTCAAAAAATGTGTGTGTGTGTATATATATACATACACACATACATACATACAATGAAGGTTCAATTTTGGAATTCATCTAGATAAAATGGCATAGAATTATTTATTTGTTTGTGTGTGTGTGTGTGTGTGTGTGTGTGTAGTGAGAAACAAAACAGAGTAATCTTTTACTTTGCTAATTTTGTTGTTGACACTACAAAAAAAATAATAAAACAGCCAATGATATTATGTCCGATTTATTGAATCATGGCAATAACTTTAAACACTGTGAAAGAGACAGACAGAGATATAGAAACAGAGACAAAAAATCAGGTCCTGTAAGTTTCAATGGTTCACTGCACAGACTGTAAATAGTCAGGTAGGAAGATCTAGTATAAACAGGAACAAGAAGCATAACAGAGTTGGTCTGAGATTCCAATAACTCCCACAGTGGTTGAAAGAAAACCAATCTCTTAACATTAAGAATGGCTTTAATGTTGTGCTGTTGCATATGTATAATATAATAATATAACAGTATATGTAACCTAC
>JAZGTK010022477.1:0-10258 GCA_036877625.1 Ambastaia sidthimunki | reverse complement strand
TTGTAATGACATGAGGGTGTGTAAATGATGGAAATATTTTGGGGTGAACTATCCCTTTAAATGTTGATCCATCTCAAAACCATCAGAAACATCCCTTAATGTTTACAGGCCACCTGTTGTGAGGGCCTGTTACACAGATAATGACAATGTTGATGGTGTGATGGGCTTTTGGGGGCGAGCGTCAGGAGATGAAGGGCGTGCACTGGCTTGCCTGGGCCTGTGATTTATCGGCCTTGTTTCATCAGTAGAGCCACGTATTGATCAGAGTCCTGCTTCGTTTTGCTGCCATTTGTCTTGTCCCTCCCAAACCAGCTGGCAGACAGAAATGCTTATGCTGACGATCTCTCTCTCTCTCTCTCTCTCTCTCTCTCTCTCTCTGTCTCTCTCTCTCGTGCTGTCTATTTCTTTTTCGTTGCACGGCGGCTGCCCATAATGAAAACGCAGCCAGCCTCTGAAGCACACATCTCATCAGAGTCAGAAAGGGGAAGAGAAAGCAGCTCAAAAGCCAGGCGAGGAAATGGAAGTGCGTGCGTTTATCTACCTGTTGTATCCCTCCATTACCCACCCTCTGCAATAGACAGGCTTTAAGAGCCACAGTGAGGCGGGAGGGGCTTGGAGATCTACAAGGATCGGGCCTATCTCTAAAAGCAAGGCTGAATTCTCAGTTTGTCATTTTAAATAATTTAGGTGGCTGCCTTTTTTTTTTTTAATTCGTCTCACGGCGCACCATCTTGCCCAGCTGTATATTGTGGCCAGGCTTATGGACATAAAATGCATTCCTGTCATTTATATATTTATAAAGCCCGTGCTGAGAATCCTGAGTGTTGTGCCTGTCACCAGCAGTACCTCAGAGCCCTTGCGTGCCAATGTGAAGAGATTAATGAAAAGTGTGGGTGTGTGTGAAAGGAACAGAAAAAGAGGGGGAGTTATTTTTTCTTGATGCTACTTACAAATAGTCAAAAATAAGCACCTATTACACAGCTTTGATGTGCACCCACAATGATGAAGATAAAGTTAAAATCTTCTTTAAAAAAGTCTTATTTCATTTTTTTCATTTTCATTTTAGTTTAGTTTCATTTTACTGGTTTGGGTTTGTTGTAATGATAAACAAAAACAAATAGATTTGAATATATAATTTTATTTTTCCAAAATTACCTATTTATGTGCCTTATATTCAATTTCCCTTTCCTGACAGAGTACACAGGAAGTCAGAAGTCAGGCTTTGTAAAAAAATTTGTCAGACAAGTATTAAGTGAAAATATAAATATTTTAAATATAATTTTCTCTGTATTTCTGTTTATCTTCCATTTGTGTTGTAATGCACATACATAGTTACAGTTTAATTCTGTACAAACTCACATTTTTAGTTGAATTAATAATTGCAATTTTTTCCCTTTGTAATAGTTTATGTTAGCATTAATAAGCAGGGCAGAGACACAGAGCTGGCGGTTAAATAACAAGCTCTGATGATCTCACGCTGAAATTCTCCCATCATTTCACTGCAGGGAGAGAGATGAATCTTCACTCAGCTCACCGGTGACTGCAAACAGAATCACGGCCCTGCAGCTCATACCGCCGCGTGCCGCCTCAGCAACCTGCGTGTGTCGCATTTGTGATCGCAGGTTGCATTTGTTTCTTTTGCTCTTAAGCTCTTTTAACAAAGCTAGTTTTCTCTCGGTCCCTTCAAACGCAATTTGCGATAATTAATTGAATGGTAATTACGTTTAGCGACGCTCAATGCAAAGTAAAAGATAATGGCATCAGAGCCACAGGAGCTGAGATGCAGGTTTTTTAAGCATGTCAGCATTTAGATGCAAATATCCGACGTCGAACGGTTTCTAGAACGGTAGCTCTTCCCCTGCACCTCTTTCTTTACCCCTCCTCTTCTTTTCCTCTCTCTGGCATGAAAGCCACAGTGCAGTCAAACAGATTAGTTTATCCGAAGACGCACTGTACGGTGGAGAAGACATGATACTACCTGAGTTGGCGGCGTGGTGCTAATCTTTCCCCGACACGCTTGCTGCGCTTGACCGGCTGAGGTTCCTCTAATGCATGTGTAAAATCGCAGCAAATCTTTATTGCACTATAGATTATAGAGTCAGTCTGTGATGTGCATTTCATGTCTTGACTCTGTCCGTATAAGGATTTGCGATGTTACTCGCAAGATTTTATTTTTATAGCTTTTAAAGACCATGGCTTTAAAGTCTGTGCATCTGGTGCATCAAGATCTGCCACTTGTTCTTTGATAAATTGTTCTAAAGAGAACATATAGCAGCATACTCACAGCATTTAACTTTCATGATGAGATGTTTTAAAAGTATATTTGTAATATAGGCAATAATACAGGACACAAGGAGTCACAAGGTTTTCATATAATTAAGTGTAAATACAAGAAGTGTCCCAAAATCTCTCTTGTGTGTTAAAGTACTTTCTCGCACCATTTGTTGCTAGTTTATCAGCTTATCAATTTTAAGGCTTATACAAACAACCTTTAGTACACTGTACACTGATGAATAGTGCAGTATAAGTGGAAAAGTAAATAGGATCATCATGTTTTTAAGTGCCGTATATTCTCAGTGTGAACTGAATTAGAGTGATGTGTGAAGGAGCTGACCGCACTTGTGTAAACTTGACATCTCACTCCGGTAAACAAAGCCCAGTGGCTTCCTGTTGTTTTGTCTCGCTCAGCTTTTCCTGAAATCTCACATCCCTCTCCAATCTCACATTCAGTCTGAGAACTGGACTGAAGCCAGTTTACACTCAAACCAGTTTTTAATAAAGAGCAAGAACTGGCATGTCTTTAGTGGATGTTTTGGAGCACGTCTGTATTTCATTTTAGTTTGACAGAATGAAGAGAAACGTCCTCAGTAAACGGCACATGTCCAAAAATCCATCAGTGAAAATGTGTCTCCTGCATCATTTGAGCGTGCCAGAAACATCGGCCAGATGTACTTCAGTTCCTGTCCTGTACTTCCTGTCTTTTTCTGTCTTCCCTGTCAGTAAGGTCATGTGAATATAGGCCAGGCCGCAGTACATAGTATGTCTACGTTGCTCCTCAGACTTCTCGTGCTACCAGTCTTCAGACGTGTCCTGGTGCTAATAATATCTTTGGTGCCACCCTGTATTCTCTGTATGTGATGGGGAACAAAAGACTTCAGTCTGTACCACACTGCATTGTGGGAACTTCTGTACTGACAGACTATAGACATATTCTTTAAAATTTTGTGAATGTGCCATGTAACAACAGTTCATAGTGAACAGAATCTATCTATTATTCTTTATTTGTTCAGAAATCAGCATCTCTTATTGAAAATGACTTCTGGTCACTCTGTAGGTTGCTGTATGTTTGAGTGCCCTTTTGATTTATGATGTTGATACTAATATCGTCTATAAAAAGTTAATATTCCTTAAACAAGCAAATAAACTTGTGTTTAGTACCAGTTAGATTTATTTTTATGAGATTACTCTTGTACTGAATGTACTCTTGATGTAAACATTGGACAACGTTCGTTTCAATTGTGGGAACTCCCTTTCGTAAGCCATCAAGCTGCAAGTTTGTCATAGTTATTTAGTTTCGAGTTTGTTGAATGCTTTTGCATTATTGTAATGCACAAAAGAGCTAACGCAGGAAATGTCTGTCTCAGCTCGGTGAATACTGCTCATTATATTCATCAGGAACACTTAATGCCTCAGAGATACAGTGACCATCAATTGGTTTCTGCAGGCATGTTGGTTGTTTTTTGGAGCAAACAAGTGTGGGGAGGTTTTATTGGAGTTTTGTTTTTCTGTTTCATCTTTGGCTTGCTCACAAGACATTTGAAAGTGAAAGAATGAAAGTGACATGTTTTTGTCAGGTATGGTTACCCATACCCAAAATGTGACCTCATCCACTGGTGAGGACTGAACACACACTGCAAGTCATGAACACACACACACCCGAAGCAGTGGGCAGCTATCCCTGCAGCGCCCGGGGAGCAATCGGGGGTTCTGTGCCTTGCTCAAGGGCACTTCAGTTGCTACCTGCCGACATTTGTGAGGTGCTTTATTTCTGTAAAACCGCTTTGAAACTCTCCGTATTAAGAAAAGAGCCATACAGATAAAACTTACTTGAATTGAGTTGGGAATCCGTTATTGATCCTTGTTGAGTGATTTGGTTGCTTTTGGGAACAGGTAAACTCAGATGCGCCCAATGAGAGCTATTTGGGACTTTAAAAACATGCCCTTTGGACTCGCTCAACTCGCCCCTGTTGTTTGCTGGAGGTTATGACTGCAGTCAGTGTTGTATGGTTTAAACCAGCCTTCATAAAGGCCCTATAAAGGTCTATAAATCCCAGAAGTTATTTCAAGCATTTAGTGCGCTTAATTACCAGGTTCTTTTCCAGTGTAGCAACAGTCTCTCATTCCTGTGGCAACCACAGGGTTCAGCTGTTCAAATGAAGCTTTCTTGCATATTCATAATATGCAAACAAATATGCAAAGTCAGTATTAGACCATTTGTTTTGGCATTTGTTTGCGGTTGTTACCACGGGAACAACCGGGTCATTTAAATTAGCAGTTGACGAAGAGATCTCCACTCACATGCACTTCTGGAGGTATTTAGAAGTTCATTGATCGCTTAATCTTTCACACTGTTCTTCAGATTCTGGGAATTTCTCAGTCAACTCTGATCCCTTTTTTTCTTAATAAAGATCATCTGCTTCTCTAAAATCGGTGATATTCAGAGTGGGATATCACTGTGGCTAAAGCACACGTCTTTGTTGAGGAACCCTGTGGGAGTTTGGCAGCGTGGAGAGGTGTGCATCTTGTCATCTGGTTGCCTTCTGTTTTTGTTGTGTTTACGTGAAGGGGGCTGGTCATCCGGTTCAGATAGGTTTCCAGGAAAGTTAAAGAGCGTGTTGGATGGATCGAGTGAAGCTTCTGCATAGCCACTGGGTATATTTGACATGCAAAACTCGAGTCACTCATGCATGTGGCCTGACTTGAGGAAGTACATTGTATGGAAATCCCCTGTTCTGAGCATTATATTCTCGCTTGTTCCACAAGACACAAGATTACATCTTTTTATGATGTATATATTATCTTAGTCATGTTTTACTTGCATCACAATCACTGCGTGATAATGTGATTTGTGGTTTTCAAATGTAAAAAATGTGGTGTGCACTATGCAATTTAATAATGCTTTACATTTGGAAAATCTATTTTAATTTTAATATTAAAATATTTTTAAATACTGAAAATTAAATTACCAATATACGTTTTATAATCTGTTACATTGTTTTACAAAGACAGCTTCGCTAACTTCTGATAACTTACTATATGTAACATTTATGAACTCGTAAAATCATTATTGCAAACCGTTGTAATACGCACATTTGCGATATTTTGATAATGCTCTGATTTAATTTTTTGTACAAATATCAACTAGAAATTTATCTCTTCTCAATGTAGTTGTTTTTTAATTGCTTATTAGCTAAAATAAGTCTGTAATATTCTGGTCGCATGTTATAACCTAAGTGTCTCCTTGATCTTACATTTGTACTATAAGTCTGATCGCTTTAGAAAAGTAATCGTATGCTTCTCTCCAATTGAGCAAGTTTAATACTTAGGGGTTTGATCTGATCGCTAAACGTAATTATGAGCAGTAGTAACAGTCATGCCTCAGCATGCACCACGACATGGAAATGGATTGTCAGGCAAACATGCAGAGAAATTGGTGCATAGCATATAGCCATCGATTGCTAATTCAGCTGTTATTGCATGCGCTGCAGTGCGGTGGGGAATAGAGGTCACAATCTTCTTTTCTATACACTCTTTATTTACTGCTGAAAAACACGGAGGGGGACGCAACAGCTTGGGCTTCAGGAAGTAAATTTATAAGTGATGTATCACAAACCATTTCCTGTCCCATTTCTCACCAGCAATGCAATCCGTCATTCGGTGAGAGCGTTACTCTGTCACAAGCTGACTACGTGTTTTTCTGCAACTTTAAACATTTCATCAAAATATTCATTACAGTTCCAGGTGCCCGAGCGTCAGGAACGGCTCGGCATGGCAATTTTGTCAGGAGGCTTCATTTATTTTCCCTGAACAAAATCCGATGCCTAAAAAGCAGAAATAGGCGCAAAATTATGAGCAATGACTGAGCAATCTGTGGTCGTTCGTTTATCAAAGTTTCGCACAAAGCGTTTTCACACAAAGCTGTTTAAAGCACAAACACAGGATGTTTTTTTTTGTCTTGTCGAGTTTCAGTGTGACAAAAAGGTCAAATTAGCATGAACTGAATCCTGTTCACACCACTGCTAGACAATCTTTAGTCAATCTTTAACACGTTCTCATACATTGAACTTTTTCTTTAACAAGTTTGTTGTTTAAAGTTAATAATTATTTAGCTAACGGTTCTTTTTACTGGAATGGTGTCGCCTCTGTCTGGTGCTGCTGTCATGGCAGTCGTGTGTTTGTGTGATGTGAGTGTTGGTGGATGACACACGGTGAGACTGATGAGTAAGTGGTGGACGGCTGTAACGTGGACACAGGCTGAATGCTGCTTTAGATTTCCACTGAAATCACAACACGCCTGGATCCACTGATGTACCTTTGAAAAGCTATTGATGCTTTTGCTTTGTTATATGTAACAGGTTAGTGATTCGCCAGCAGGGCTCCGTGTACTGTGCAGGGATACTGAAGCAGGTTCCAGGGAGAACTTGAAAAGATTTCCGTTTTGCATTACACTACATGCAGCTGTGAAATTACAGATTCACTATTTTTCAGACAGCTCCAGTTTGCAAAATCTCAGTTTAAACTAAGTTACATGTACATTTAAATCATGGTTTTGAAGATAATTCTAAATAAATGATAGTAGAATTTGAGTAACCCATGTGTATATTTCTTTTTCTATATGGTTTTAATGAAAGGGGCACTTGTGGCCTAATGGTTAGAGAGTCAGACTTGTAACCCAAAGGTCACAGGTTCAATTCCCACTGCCGGAAACAACGAGGTGCACTTCCCCCCCCAATTGTTACCCGGGTGCTGCAGTGTCGCTCATTGCACCAGGTGTGTGTGTGTGTGTGTTCACTACTCACTGGATGGGTACCATACCTCACAAACACTTTACTTTCGTTTCTTCTTAAGAAGCGTTTGGGAAACACTAATTGTTGTACCATCTTACATCACTGTACCACAGTATTATCACGTGATATATTAAGTATTATAATAAGCGTAAGGGTACAAACCACCGGCTGTGTGAGCACTTAACACCGCTTGTAGAGATAATGCCATCATGTCTTCCTTACATTAGCTCCTTCATTGTTTGGTCTTGAATAAGTGGTTATGAATAGAGTAATGCCAGCATGCAACGGTGCAAAAATAAAATGGGCCTTATTTTCCGACCCTCATTATGTTGAGCACTGAACTCCCTTCAAAATCGATGGCCGTTCAATGGCATCACTCTTATCTCGTTTGTCCCCCGGCTTTTCTCTCTCACTTAAGCTGCCTTGGTCCTGTTTCTTTCGCCTGTGATTTATATATTTGGATCTGCTCTGAAAAATGTTCCAGAATGATGCTGTGCTGTAACATATCCGTCTGTTGTTGAGTAACTAAGATTTGTACTGTGGCCTTGTCGACGTTTATTTTAACGGTTAACCTTGAGGCTGTAACGCTGATCTCGTGGTAAATAACTCTCAGTGAGAGACAGACAGCAGAAAAAAGGGGTTAGATGGTGAAAAAAACACGAGTTCACTGACCCGTGTTACTTAACCCCACACAGTATTTGATTACTATCAGAACTGAACTTTAACATGCATTTCTTGCATGATTCACCATTTGTAATCATTATATTTTCCTGTAAGGCCTCTGTATTCAGTTTTCTGAGTAACTTATTGTTTATATATTCAGTGCTGTATTAGATTTGAGAGTTATAATGGTCACAATGATAAATTAAGTTTAATAAGATTGTCTTTAGATTAATAAAGACAATAATTAAATTAGAGCATAGAAATGGCATAAGAATCAAACCAAAACTGTGTATCATTTCCAACTGTTCCCATTTCAGCGCATATTAAACAAAGAGTTGAAGTGTGTCTGTATTTTTAAAGTGAGTTTTTAAGTTATCATGCCAGCAGTAATTAAAGCTTTTTCTCTAACTTTCTGCTTTTTACTTTCTAGGTGAGAACAAGTGTTCAAATATTCCTGCCAACTGACTTTTAGCCGTTGTCTGATTTTGAGCACAGTTGGGCGATCTGTGATCAGCATTATTTCTGTGAGCATGTTTGTAGCATTACCTGATTTATAGAATTCATTCGTTTGTTAAAACAGCAAAGACAGCATAAACAAGCATCAACATCATGAGCTCTTTGCATTCTTACTGAGACCTTTTTCTTTTCCTTTATACTTGACTTAGGTTGCTGTTTAACTAATCAGATAATCTCATCTGATGTACCTCACCGATGCATTTGCAATGAAGGAAGTTTCTACTTCCTCGTGTTAGTTTAATGAAAAACAGTGTGGAAAATATTCCTTGATTAATTTGTAACCGGATTTTACTGTGTTTTAGGTTTTTTTCGGCAATGGTTGTTTGTTAGAACATTTCAGAATCATTTCTGTGGTTGATATTTAACTGATAAAGTGATGAGACCTGAGGTTCTTCTCTCAATAAGTTACTCTTGTGTAGCATTTTAACCTTTCTGTGAAATGCTGAGCCCTAAATCTGTTTACATTTGGTTGGTTTCCATGTGCTCTCCATTTCCATTTGGACTCTGTTCCTTCACACACTGTGGCATTTGGATGTGGATTCGATCCCCTGAGCTTTGGAACCTGTTCCATTTCCTCTCCCCTCACACCTGCCCCTCCCTGCCTCGCTCAAACCGGCCTGTTTCATCCGGGCCGGGACCGCACCACATGCCACGCTGATGTGTGATGAGCCGTCACGCTTCGCAGAACCTTATGTAATTCCAGACTCTTCCCAACCGGAGAGCCAGAATATGCCGAACGCATCTCTGTGCTTGTTTTCTGAAGGAACAGAATTGAGGGCAGTTCCAGTGGGAGACGAGAAGATGAGGCAGATGAAAGATGGAGAAACAGTGGTTGACTGTTTTAAATAGCAGTCTCCTCTGACTCAGAGTCGGGATGTGGATAAGAGCGACTTGCATGCCAAAGATTTGCATCTAGTTTGCAGTAGATGCGCGCAAGTCTCTTGTTCCTCCGTGTCTGATTGGGGGACGTGATTTATCTCTTGTCGCTGACGCATACAGATGCCGTGATTGAGTTCTCAGGTGGCGAGTTCACCGATGTGAGCGATTTAGGCAGATACAAGTGTGCGGTGTGTTATCTGATACACGCCGTGAATCTGTTGTGCCTATGTAAGTCTGTCGATCAGTAGTTAAATGTGTCCAGACAGGTTGTGACAGCACTTAGCCTGTGGCCTGATGTCAACCACACCAGACCTGACGGGGCGGAGATGGAACAACTGACCCGAGCCTCCCGATGGAGGGAAATCCTAGAGGCACACACACACACACGCGCGCGCACACACACACATAATCGGAACTTGGTATGTACCATGCAAAGTAGTTTTGTATGATGTAACAGTAATCTAGTAATTTTACTAGAAATTAAACCCCAAAATATATATATATTTTTTTATTTTATGTAGTGATGTCTATTTTTCGATTAGCTTAATTATGGGAATTCTTATAACTTTAAAAAAATCTTATTTCATGTTTGGAACTTGATGACAAAAGATAAAACAAAACTAAAAAATGCCCCATGCATATACAGTGGTATAAACATTTATAGTCAAATCTCAACAACATGAAACACAGATTCTGTTTGCACTGTCCCCACAAACACTGGGAGGAGGGGTGAGAGAGTGGGTGGGTGGGTGCGGGAGAAAAATTATGCTGTGAGCCTGCCGAGACATGATGACAGCATGTTTCATCTTCATCGAGGTCCTCAGAGAGATGGCGAGGAGTAATCTTGACTGCCAGTGTTTTATCTCTTGTTCTTGAGGAAGAAGGAAAGCACATGCACGCAGCCCCCCCGCTTCTGTGACAAACCATAATCCAGCCAATCCGCCGTTGACCGTAGGCCACAAAAGGAAAGGCTTGCAGAGATCTGGCTTCCTGGCTGTCCATCACAGTTTGTGTTTGAAGCCAAAATGTTTCCTCAGGCAATCCTGCACTCACAGCTCCCAGTCAAGTGGTTGCCCTTTTCACGCTTCAGGAATGTTATGGGTGACACGGAACTTCACCCCAGGGGAAACACA
>JAZGTK010022476.1:0-10259 GCA_036877625.1 Ambastaia sidthimunki | reverse complement strand
TTCTCAGCCACCGTACATTCATATGTCAATAACAATTTAAAACATTTATTGTAAATTTATTGATATTCAGATTTAGTTTTCTAGTTTATTGTGTCAGTTTATTGTGTACAGTTTATTGAGTCAACTACAAACAAGCAAACATTGTGGGTTGAATTAAAAAGTGCACAAATCCTGTGTTGGGTTATGAAGATCTTCTTCTAAAATCTTATGTGATCTGGAATTTTGCACCGCTTTACTGTAGGACTCCAGCAGTGTAATCTGAATGTGTAATCAGTGCAGGCCAGGAAAATACTTGTTTTCTTCACGTTTTTTCCCAAAACGTATAAAAAACGTAAATACATGTTGGCCAATAGTATGTTGTAAGTAGTTGAAATAAGCACAAATGTCGGGGCATGTCAAAACATCTCGAGGGCTCCAAAATCACCTCAGACACCAGAGGGTTAAAAACTGCTAAGCTACTGTCATGCCTTTTAAAAATTTATCTGTGTTTGCAACTGCTTTAGGTTGTTACTGGTATGCAAAAAGTCAATGTAAGTTTTGGCATGATATTGCAAAAATCAAAATATAATTTCTATTTAATAAATCTAAATATTTGTGTGGCCATTAATCTGTAAAAGAATCATTGTGCTGATAAGACAAAGAAATTGTAAAAACTTGTGACACGTTTATACATTCAGTGGTTGTATGCTCAATCCTAACAGGTCTCGTTGTCCAGGGCCACTAAAATTGAAGTCCAAATCAGCAGGAATAAAGCAATGCACTGATCCACCTATTCAGACTTACTTAGCTGTTATATGCTTAATGGAAGCCTTCCAAAAAGCAGCCCATCATTAAAATTGCAAAGCAAACTGTATGTTGCTCTGCTGTGTACTTCAGTTGACCTTTTTGGTGTCTTTGGAGCTGCTGATCAAACTCCCCCGGGTGTATTTGATCAGATCAATTGCTGTGGGTTTCTTAGTCAGAGTGTTTATATATATTTACACCCTTATCCCAAGCTTAATTCACTCATTTATTCAAAAATAAATTAATTAATTAACGGAGCTGGAATACAGTTAATGTGCACTGTCCATCACCTATTGAACTGATGATATTGAAGGTAATTAGAGGCCGATCCTATCTCGAATGGTTTCCAAGTTTCTCAGCTTTTTCCACCAAAAGATTTTGAGTTTTGTGCCATTAGTCAGCTCAACAAGGAACAAAAAAGCTGCATCAGCACAACTGTTTTCAGCTCTTACTGCCCAAACAGAATCCCTGGCCAGTCAAATTGCCCAATCCTGTGTAATCATACAACCTTTCAACACAGGCCTAAAAACCTACAGTACAGAGATACCAGAATACCAGCAGACTCACTTTAAAAGCAATATCCTCTGATCTTTAAACAGTGATATCATATTTGTTTTTATGTTTGCTTATAACAGTAGTTATTTCGTTAGTTATTTTAAGTTTCTAAAAAAACTTTAAACTTTCAAGCCAAAACAACCTAAATTTGACAATTAGACAAATAGTAAATTTGATTTAGAACTAGATAAGATGGTTGGGTTAAGATTTGACTTTTTAAGCAAAAGTTTGACAATTGTATGCTTTAGATATTTAGGGCAATAGATATTCATAGCCAATATACTTGGTCCAACAACATAAAAAACCTAAAGCAAAAATGTGTGGGAATGTCCTGCAGACACATAGTAGGTGTAATGTCTCAGCACATTATCACCTCAATGCTAGATGGTGATAGAGCACCCTGTTCCTTACGGCTCACCTGTAATCAAGCCTGAATCACCACCACCTGTTCCCTGCCTTATATAAGACTGCTTTGTCCCCTGCTCTATGTTCAGTCCTGAATCCTACCTCTATCGCCATCTAGCATTGAGGAGTATAGGGCAATACCGCCGCGCCCCCTGGTGGCTTGGAGGACGTGATAATGTGCTGAGACATTACAGTAGGCTTCAATTTCCCAGGATTTAATGAAGTGAGTCTAAAGAAATTGGCTCAGACTGTTTCAAGAATGTTATTAAAGTGTAAAAAAAGTGTAAAAAAGCATGCATCACATACTGCAGCTGATGCATTAAGATAAGTAGTACAACAAATATGGTTCTTGAAAGATTTTTTAACAATAATGAAAGTTCTATTTAGAGCCATGTTTTCTGAAGAACCCTTTTGTTCCGAAAGGGTTCTTTGTATCATGATATGGTTCTTTAGTTCCACCATTTTAATTTAGTTATTTTAAAGCCTCATTGTGCTAGTTGTCATTCATGCACCAAAGCTCTGATTCAACCGTCGTCCTGAGCTCACGACACAAACAAGTAAGCTTCATACCGTGTACAATTATATGTTTTATGTTTATCCAGTGCAATTTATGGAAATTTGTTACACTATTTTTCATCTTAGTGTTCTCTGAGCAGAATGTGACACAACATGTATTTAGGTTTTGTTATTGACATTTCGGAATTTCATACGTGAGGTAATCCTGCTTGTGGGAGTAAATTTGGGGAAGACAGGTATTTATCGCAGTACCAAGCATCACAAAGTTAACAAAAGATGTGATTTTGATAAGTTACATAGGTTTGCCAGCCATACCGTATTTTGGGGAACAAGATCCCTTGACATGATTTGTTATTATTTTAACATCCTGCACCCAAACAGCAGTAGGAATCAGACTTTAAGTAAAACAGGGAGTAAATATAGCAAAATGTCCAATTTCTTGTGATATAAATCTGCAGTAAAAATTAAAATAGTGCTGACATGTTGAACAGAATTTGAATGGAGCTATGTGAGAACAGCTTGTGATTGACAAATGTGTGTGCGCACATGTGAGCGAGTGTTGTATATTAGAAATGTATATCAGAAACGTGATGTCTGACCTACACCATTTAAATGCATCATCCCTTACTTAGTGTTTCAAAAGTTCATGTATCTCATATTTGTGCAGTTAAGAAGTGGAGTTGTGTGTGTGTTCTTATGACAAATATATGCATAAAAGTACTCAATTCAGTTGCTCACTATTTTTGTCCATCTGTTGTAGGTGAATCATGAAACAAGCTCTAAAACGATGCACAGCTGGCCAGGTCTGCAACTGGCCCATATTCAAGGTGAGTCATGGAGATTAACGAAAGAATCCTTATTCAGTCATTTACCTAATTAACTGCCTAAGCATGTATATACTATATAGACAGACTGACAGACAGACACAACTGGCCATCTTGGTTAAACCTGGTTTCTTCCAAGGTTTTTCCTTGTCACTGTCACTTTCAGCTTGCTCACTGGGAGACAATTTATATACTGTATATACTGTATTGGACACATACAATACATTAATTTCTGCTTTTGGAAAATTACAATTTTATATAAATATGTTTTTAATTAGCTAAGCCATTCACTATTTGGGTAAAGTCAAAGTACTCCATCAAATATATAAAAACCTTAGCCAAGAGATTAGGTTTACAGCAAATATAAATATTAAAATCTCACATAATCAATACTCTATCATATTTAAGAACAATATCTCAAGAAGTTTGAAAACTCATTTAAAAAATCATTATTTGTTTTCAGAGGGTGGCAAAGACTTTCACTCACCACGGCATTTGTGCTGTTGATGACATGTCAATAAAAGTGATTTGATTTAAACTATGGAAATCGCCAACTGATCCTTATTCAGCTTAAACAAAAGCACTTTAAAATTTGAGAAGCATTCAGTATTGAGGGTTTGGCAGCAGAAACTGCTTTTAAGCACAGATGCAAGCCCACCACCCCTGCCAGAGGCTCTACGGTCTAAACAGTTTAAAAAAGTACAATTAGAGGGCACACATTCAGAAAATGGGCTTTAATCTCCTGCACTCAGCCATGTCTCTGTCATCAATAAAAAAATCCAATTGGAGGTAAAAAAAAATCTTGCACGATAAATGTCTTGTTTACAAGCCAGCTTACTGACACATACATGATCGGTGTGCTGTGCTGTACAACACACAGAGTGATGATTGCAGAGATTTACACCCTTACAATGAAGGTGCAGTGACCGACAGGAGGAGAGGTAAGAGATTGGCCTGAGACACAGCTAAAATTTACTGATGTGCCATCTCAAGTGAACACCATGTGGCCGCATCTAGGGCCAGGCCAGAGAAGATCTAGTCCATGGCCATGGCATCACAGAACTACTAGAACTAACTTTAGTTTAACACAAGATCATGGTGTTAATGACATAGCTAACATTAACCCTACCAAATATGTGACTACACGTTGCATGTACACTGACCCCCAACAGCTGTTATTGGTCCATGTTAACATAATAACATTTTGTAACTTATTTGCTACTTGTTGAAATATTTAGAAGACTTGGTGTAAACAACATCTTGTTGCTACAATGGAGTAATAGTACTGTATATTTCTGGTGTTTCAGAATAACAGTATCAATCCTACTTCACCATAAATGGGCAGGCCAATAGTGATTTATATGTAAATGTGGAATTTCATGTGTTTACATATTGAAACAGCATGACTTTTCATAACAAGCTGTTTTCCCAACATGGTTTAAATAAATCAGTCAGTTTAGGTCTAGGGAGGGACGTTTGAGTATGTTTACATATTACATCAAAAATATCATATCAAAAGATAGAGCATGACCTTCAAGACATTACTTTCAGTAAATTGTTAAAATATTGTATGTTTATCTTTAGCCAAATCTCATCTTTCAATTTATTGATAATTAAATTAAAAATTAATTTTATTTGCCAAAGGGCAAATGTTTTTTTTTTTTTACTTTTGCAGTTTAAAATGGTTCCATCCTATATAGGAAACCAAGTGCAATATGATGCCAGATCCGTTTAGTGAGAAAGATCAGAAAGAAATTCTTGCCTAAATTTAAATCCAGTCTGGATAATAACTTCAGTGCCCTACCATCAGTCTAAAGTCCTTCTGTGTGCACCATAATTAACTGGCACCCAAAGGGATAGCATGCAAACTCTGCTTTGCAAGTCAATAGGACAGTAATTGTTGCTGGCGGAGTTGAGGTCAGAACAGGGAAATGATTTTGCGGCTGTATTTGACTGTACACATTGCTCATGGGATTAGAGTTCTACAAAGTAGACCTTTTTTTGGAATTGCAATTTGGGCCTGATGCATGCAGAAGCTTGACCTCCCAGTGAGGAGACGATCTAATTTGCTTTTGCTGTGTGCTGCTCTCCGGAGACTGTTTAGAAAAGAAAAGGCCTGATTCAATAAAGGTCTTGCAAAACTTTGTTTTTCCCCCAGAGTCAGTAGGGCGTGAATGCGTGGAATATAAATTTGATTGTCTTCCATCCAAATGCAGTGTCATTTAATGGTTAGAGAGATATGTATGTCTTCTACTGCAGGGACAATGAATATCACTGATAAGTTTGGAAAGGTGCCAGTGTGCTAACAGTCAGCTGTGAGGTGTGGAGTAGTTCTAATTGTGGAACAATTTAAAGTTTACTTTTGTACCTCATCTAAACAGAAATCCTCACAGTTCTATTTAGTAGTAAATGATATCTCTCTCTTGGCTTTGGGAATTAAGGCCAAGTTATCCCTTGCTAAGATGTCATAACTGCACCGCTCTAAGGATGAAATGTTTCCACACTGATGCCCATTCAGAAGATAACATAATTTAAAGCAACATATAAATCACAAATATTTCGTTATATCACAGTTGACGATTTGCCAATGACCAGTTTTTTGTAGGGTTTTAGGTAAGGCATTTTCTGTCTGCTGCTTCACATCCCAAAGTTGGATATTTCTGAAGTTAAGAACATTATCTAATCTTATCTAAGTTGATGTCATTTCCTGCACCTACAAAGTGATTAGTCACATGGCATTTACTGATTGAGTCAAAAAACAGTAACTGTGCTGTGAAAAACTGCCCATGAGCAAAGATGACATAATATTTAAATGAGGGGGTTGGGGGGAGGCTGGAGGTAGGAGTATCACGCATCAGCTAAGAAACTGCCGTTGCCGTTGAGATAAATGGGAATGCTAAAGACTAGCTTTCTCCAGGTATTACAGTCCTCCTTGATCAAGATGCTGCATTTTTCTGACAATATCTACTGAAGTGTCTGGGGATGAAGGGATTTAGAAATAAAAAAAATCTTTTGTTGCGTTTATCATTCTCCCAAGAATACAAGCTACTTTGATTGGAGGCCGTCATTTGAACCAAGGCCTGCCTAAAGTGCCTTAAATATTCATCCTGACATCTTGCATATTTACTGCATCCTGCTCAAAGAGGATGTAAAATCGAACTAATAAACTATGATAAGCAGAAAACTCAAATGCTCTCATTTGCCTGACTGAATACAAATGAGACGCCAAACATTTATAGCCACAATACAATGTATAGAGACCTAACAAATGTATTCTTCAGAACATTATAATTCTCAAGAAGAGACATTTAAATGTCTGATTATTGGCCGACATTTCATGTATCATGTACCAAAAGTCTTAACAAAAGGTCCACAATCTTTAATGCTTAGGATTTACAAACAGAATTGTTGGTTCTTTATTTTTTGTCCATATAATATTTATTTGTTTGATGTTCTTAAGCAGAGAGCTGGAAAACCAAGCGCTAAGTTTCATACATTGACTAATAAGTTTCCATGGTCAATATTGTTTGTGGTTTAGGATTGATCTTGATGCATTAGAAACCATTTCCCCCTCAATTTTAAAAGTATTTACTAGGACATGTCTGCAATTACAGAGAACACTGTCTTTTTAATACTGTAGCAGGAAGCCCTTGAAAGCCCTTCAAACCTAAGGTTTGTCTAATTGTCCTCTATCTTTTTAGGTCTTAGGAATAATGACAGTTACTAGAAAAGTGCAACCATCAAGTGGGCAAAGAGTGGGCAGTGTTTAAACCCTACTATTATTCCTTTTTCATTATAGCAAAAGATGGACAATAAGGGCTTTATGGTGCTTTATATTCACAACTTGCCACATTGTTGTAAGGCAGAAATACCATTTCTATGTGGAAAAAGTAAACAAAAAGGAAAATAAAAACCAATACAGTATGTTAATAGAAATGTACAGGAATAGCCAAGCTGCAAAACATATTAAACAGACCACATTTATTGTTTAAAACCAGCAATTGTTACAGTATTTAGGCTTCCCAGACTGAAATCTCAAATAGTAGCTCACATAAGTACATTATACGATGAAAGGCTGCTAGGCAGAATCTGATTATGAGAATGTAAAGTGATTTATAAAAAAGAAATTCTTCTCTGAGAAGTACGAAAAATACACCGGTGATGCCAGAGTTGCTCTCATCTCAGACTTAAAAGGTAAATTACATCATCATGAATGGTTATATTCTTATATTCAGTCAGGGATATCTTAATAGTAATAATGAATCGAATTTTAAAAATCATTGTGTTTTGATTTTACTGTGGGAGTTTGTGGTCCAAGTAAATAAGAGATGGTAACAACTACCTTCCATGGGAACCTATAGAACATGTATTTTAATGAACCTAGAACCATCTCTCACAGCAATGCTCAGGTCCTTTGAAATTATATTTTGCATAAAGAAAATAAAGCTTGCCTTAAGGACTATGAAAAGTCATTTCTGAAAAAAAGTGTCAGACACAAAATCAAACACAATGATTTTTAAAATTCGATTAACTTAGTGCAAACACCACAATGATGTATACTTGTAATTTAATTTGTCAAATGTACTGTTTGTACTGTTTATAAGGTGGTTATAAAAGTTATGCTAATATAATAAAAATTATATAAACATTGGTCTAACAATGAAAAAAGCCTTCATTTTAATCATACGGTTTTTATTAATTACAATTGTATATGTTTATATAATGTGTTTATATTTTTTAATAATTATGTTTTACCTATAATAATAATAATAGTGTTTGTGAGAGATACCAGAACATTGTATAAGTATGATGGAATAAACACAACTCACATGTAAATAAGAGCATGTATAAAACACGTGGAAGGCAGCACAGTTGCGATGTGGATGATGATATGTAAAACAGTTTGTGAGACTGGATAAGGCACAAGATCATTGTTGGTGATTCTGAAATGGAGGCACAGCACAGCACACCTGTGCTATGAACACCATGTGTTAGATTAATCACAGCATTCCACTGCCAGGTCTCAGCTACACATACAGCCACAGAAGTGGCGATAAAAGAAAAGAGATGAGAGATATCATTTATGATTCCAGAAAGCACCCCACACCTGAGCTTTTCATTCTGAACTGCATGTTTTTCAATGGATGCCCACCACCGCCCCCTCTCAATACATATTCATGGATCCAGTGTTTTTGGTGTGTAAAAGACTTCCAACTGTGCCCAGCCAGCAGATGGATCTCTTTTTGCTTCATTTCCTCGATGTGGTGTGAAGTTTCCTGTCCTCCTGTATGGATGAAAGATTGAACTCTGAGCTTTCATTTTCAGGAACTGTGATCTTTTTTTTCTGTGTGTGCATCGAGAAAACCAGGAAACTGCTGCCTGCTCAGGCTGTACACAGCGACAGGAAGGCATGAAGGTCCAGAACCAATGTTCATGTAACTTCCTGTCAACTCAGATGCCTCCATCTGGTCAGTTTCTGTAACCGTCTTTGTAATCCTTTGTGTGTTGTTTGTTGGCTAGTTGGCTAAATAAAAGAATGTCTTTTGGAGCATTAAAATGGGTAAATTAATTTATATAACTAAACAATTATTTCTACCAAGAAAGAATTTGAGTAATGTTTACTGAAACAGTTTGCCCAAACATTATTCAATTAAATAATTAATTTACATTTAAATCATTTACTTATCAATAACTCATACAGTGTGCCGTTATGTTTGTTTTTGAGACACAAAATGAGAATTTCTAAAGAATCTTTATGCAGCTGTTTTTTACAGTTTTCTGCTGATGCTGCATTTGATGTCCACAATTTCACTGTTTCTTTATGTGTCTGGTTTTCGCTAAAGCATTTTTGATTGTATTCTAGGTCATTAGATGCTTTGAAAGCAGCTCTGAAACCTTTGGAGGTTTCAAACAAAAAAACTGTCTTATTTGACTGAGCAGTTGTTGTTGTTGTTTTTTTTTGCAATGGACTGTATGTCCAAACATCCTTTATCTATTGAACAATACTGACAATACTGCACCTGTCTACATTCCAGTAGGATACCAGTACGAGGGTCATATGAATACAACGATGTTCACGTAAAACATTCATGTGAATTTTTTGCTTATAATATGCATTTTTTATGTGGCATGAAGGATTTGTCTCCTCCAACATGGTTACCACAGGCTTAGGTCCTTTGTTGCCTTACATTTGTGTGATGCAAATATTCCATGATGGATCTCTGTGGAGGTGACTTGCTCTTGCCCAGTTATGTGTCCAGATCTGGCCTTTAGGTAGACCCATACCTCATTACAGCATCTCCAACTCGTTATCTCCTCCTCGCCTTCCTTCACTCTTTAATAATGCAACACAAATGAGACAGTGCGTCATTCTTAAATGTCTGCTGTTTATCAGCCTGTTCTGTGTATCTGCCCTGTGTCTGTACAGACATTTATCCATCTATATACTGCATTTTAGGCCCTATTATATAATTAAAGTATAATATTAATATGCATCTTTTAAATACTGTATCTATTAAATATGTAATGCATTATAGAAGATTATAACAAAAGCTGTTTAATGCCTTATGCATCAAGGAAGTGTGACTGGAAAGTCATCAATTTAAAGTGTTAAAGTACAGTGACAAACTAAAAACTCTGTTTAAAGTTAAAATGAATAAATTCATTATCTTTTGAGCATTTCACACAAAGGTTACACAAGAGTGGATTTAATACTGACAAATATATGAGAACAGTTAAAAGACTTCTCAGAAATACAATGTCAGTAAAACCTGAATTGAAAGGCAAAACCAAAGAAGTAATCTATTTTATTCACACTGTTCTAGGTTTGTGTGAGGATGCAGTCACAAAGGTAGAAAAGAAGCTATTTTGGCCAGACTGTTAATGCTTGAGCAGGCAGAAGTGCTGTCTGTTTGACGCCTGACGCTCTACTCAACTCCATTGGGTTGAACAAATAAAAAGTCTCTCTCGTGTCAGCGAGCTTTGAAAACCCAATTATTCCCAGGGAACAATTATTGTCTGTTTGTGCTAAAACGACAGGATGCTTGAGCATTCCACTTCTATTCATCTGAGAAAAGGTAAAAGGGAGAAAATAGTGACACAGAGATGGAATATAATTCCTGGTGTGATTCCCATTGCTGTGTTATTTTATTTGTCTCTGGTTAAATTTATATAAGT
>JAZGTK010022475.1:0-10259 GCA_036877625.1 Ambastaia sidthimunki | reverse complement strand
AAAATCTAATTTCTTCCAAGTGTAGTAGTTAAAGAACTCTGAGATACAACTTTGAATGCCTCATAACTGCATTTAACTAGGCAAAAGCCAAACTGCACATTAAACTGATCCTTCTCAAGTTCAGAGCTTCTAGACCTTGATGCAATCTGACCCCAACATGGTTTAGACACAATAGCTTTCTGAAAAAAATACACTGGGGGGTTGAATGACTGAGTACACAGTGCATACTATAAGTACATAGTGTATAGAACATTATTTCAAATGATATCAAGTAACTTGCGAGTCAATTTCCTGTTGTCCCTAACCCCAAGTCTCCATAAAAATCTTAAAATGTGTCACATCATCAATTGGGATAGAAGGAAAATGAAAGACAATAAAAACACAACCTAAAAAATTTTGTTTTACAAACTCTCTGTTGTGAAGACACAGAACATCTTAACACAACAGTTTAAGATGCAAACCAAGTCAACTTAGTCTTAAGCAGCATTAAGTTTCCATATGACCTGAGGACATTACAACACTGCAACTCTTTTTATCTACAATTATGTCTATCTACAACCATGCTGAAAACAGAAATTAAAATTTTACTTTTTATATCAAGTGGCACCTTATTGACATTAATGATTGCAAAGACCATATCATCCATCAATAAAAAACAAATACATCAGAGACTCTGACATTAAAAACTTTTAGACTCTCTCTAAAAACTCTCACATGTCATCAATTAACAGTTGCCATACAACACCCACTAAACACCAGTTCCATCTTCAAGGGTAAAGAGAAAACTCTAGAATGCTGGTAGAATGCCTAAGGTGTGCAACTTTATCATAATGCAAGTGGGGGATTTTTTATTAAGCAGAGTTTGAAAAACAGCATTAATCTGAAACTAAATATTTCTAACAAGATAAATGTCTTCACTGTAATTGTTGATCAATTTAATACATCCTTTTTGTGAAATAAAAATATCAATTTCTTTCAAAACCCCAAATTTTCTGGTGACTGAATGGCAAGGGATGCATGATTGTATTGTTGCAATATTATATTATTTGCATTCAGCATTGATTTCTTATTCTGTCTATGACCCTACTTAGAACAGATCTGCAACCTTAAGGTTAGAGATGAAATGAAGGTAAAAACTCATCAGCTGGGAACCACCAAAATACAACAATCAAACTAGATTGCAGACTTTTCTTATGACATTGCCTCTGGTCTCTAAGACACAACAATTCCAAATCTGGTTCCGGATAAGAAGAGATTACTTAAAGCTGATGACTCAAGCATTCACAATTCCCCATGCACTGAGGTCTTGACATAAACATACGGCAGGCTGTCCACTCACAGCCTTTATAATGTAATCTCATGGATTTGCATGCTTTGTTAATGTTGCCTGATATTTCACCAACCACGTTCATTATGAGGTTGCTATTTCTGACACCCTAGTTAAGGCCTTTGCTGAAAATATCCTAACAGGAAATATGAGAATAGTTGTTAAAGCTAGTGACTCTTGTAATCCCGTGCATACACCGAGGTCATGGCATGTTCTACACGTTTGGACCCCAGCCACTATTTTGACATTCCTGACACCCTAAACAACCCCCGTTCCCATTCACTTTAATAATATACAAAGATCAGCACTATGATCCCGCCTAAGAGCTTCCTTGTGTTTAAGGTAAAACACGTTTGAACGACGAGAAACTAACAAACATTTTTTATATTATTTTGGGTAGAATACCCCTTTAAGGCTTATCTGCAGAGGAAGCACGCGTCACTCCATGATGTCAACAAGTATGACGCATAAATGAATATTGTTGACGCCAAAGGATCATTTACAGGCCGTGTCATTGTTGTTCCAGTATTGTTTCATTAAGTCACTATAAGCGGCGTTGTGGGTTAAACATTTATATTTATTTTATAGTTTATATTTATTTGGGTTAAACATTTAAATTTATGATGCATTAAATCCACCAGGTGACTCAATTTAAGTCACCAAAGTACTAGCTTACCCTCTGCCACCGTCTCCTCCACAGTAACTTGATATCGCCCTATGGTGAAAACCCGTCCGATAAATGTCCCGCAGCTGCTGGACGCCGTGCCGCCTCCCGCACCGCCTCCGGAGCTCGCCGTCTCCCGTCGGGCGTCAAAGAACTTCTTCATTATCCAACCACCAACACTTATACTTAAAGTAATAACTCATAAAAAAAACAAGTTTCTTGCGTGTACGTCGTCCGACTGCTCCACCGAAGCTTGACAACTGATTGTAATAAATGCAATGATGTCTCAGTAAAATACAGTCCATGAAACGCTGCGCAGGCAGTGGACCCTCATCACAATATCAATGCAAGTTGCAGTAAATCAAGTATGTGAAATATCCGAGGCAAAAACTCAGATCAGTCGATCACGGGAAACACAATGAATCGTATGTCAGGCGCCCAGCAGGATGAGTCACCATTGGCAAGTCTTAATGCTTGCGTACCTTGGTCTTACATCACCTTTCGGCTTATAACACAAGATGGGTTAAATGTCAGTCTAAAGAAAGTCATACACTGCTTCCAGATGAGCCTTTAGAAACAAGACGGCAGGAAATCACATTTACAAAATATCCACATCGTCCTCGAACTTCCTGACGCTACGCTGTTTAAATAGGCATATATTATTTAACTACAGCTACATCCGCAACGATGATCGGCAGTAAAGCATTCAAGAGTCGTCTCCTCTAGGTTAGCTCATTCAATCATATTAGCTGATCCTATAAAAACACACTTCGCTCGAACATCAGGAAATGCAACACATATGGAAAGAAACAAAGGGATCGTCAGGCAGATTCGCGAATCAATTTTTTGACCAGTTTATGCTGACGATGTCAAATATTTTTAAATGTTGGTACACGGGTTGAGAAATAGAATAAACAGCGCTTTGCTATTAACTCGATCGTCCACAGTCAGTGGCGCGACTGTGGCCAAGCCAGCCACCACTTTGTAATGCACGGTCAATTCAGCCCCAGCGTTGGGTTTTTTTTGTGCGCGCATATAACGTGCATTACGGCAGTCTTGCATCGATCCTTTCATGTTCATTTACCGGTTTGTCTGCTAAAAAGTAAAAAAAGTACATTTAAAGGAAATTAACAATATAAACAACATAAATATTAACATGCAAATATTAAAGATTGTGAAGACAGAAGCTTGAGCCTGATAACATGAAAATGATTTTAAATGTTGAGTAGTAATTTAATAACGTATTGTTATTTTATTTAAACTTTATTATTATTATTATTATTATTATTATTAGTAGTAGTAGTAGTAGCAGTAGTTGTAGTGGTAGTATTAGTAGTATAGTTTTATCTTTTAGACCAGGCTTTCTTTGTTTACAAAACTCCTGTAGTTCCTAAAATTGTTATAATGCAACGTAAAAGTATTAAACTAAGAGTCAAAGTTCTGTTGGCATTATTATGTATAATGCTTGGATGACTCAAATTGACGTTTTAATAATTGAATAACTAAATTAAACATTGTTTAATCAATACAGAACTGCAATGTCTGTGGCTATCCTGCCCCCTACTGAAGCGTGACGTTCCCTACATTGCTACCAAACCACGTTCAGTACAATATTTACAAGCTGTGTTGCGTTCAAGATCTTCATATAGAAGGGAAATTTTAACTAGCTGGATGCCAGATTTAATTAAAGTGTATTTTCATACATTTTAGTTTTAATATTTAGATAAATTAAACAGTTATTTACATAGAAATTAAACATTAAACGTGTTATTTAAATTATGCCAGCAAAAAAACAATAGCAACAAAGGTGCCGACTTTTTGCCAAAAAAATTGTGCACAATAAAAAAAAGCGGTCGACGTCATCACTACGCGACTGTCAAACACTGTACTACCCACATGGTCCACTGAAATAGGGCCGCGGCAAGAGTTTTTATTTTTGTACGAACAAATATTTGTCATTGTAATAATAGTGTACCTTAATTCGTTAAATTATTAGGTTTGACTGAAATTAAGGCCAGGAGTCTGCAATGGCACTCTTTGTCATAAATCGGTATGTATTGATTTTATTGAAAACGTCTTAAACTTCTTACATTAAATGAGTGCACAACGTTCAAATCTCACCTTTTGCAGAAAATTTAACAGTACCGAGTACTGTTTCACAGAGTTTTAGTTGTACTTGTATCTTTACGGTTCATAGGTTCAAATGTACATAATACTGATATGTTTTGTGACCATTTGTATCAATCTTAAATGTCTCATGCACACTTAGCTCCAGGACCGTCTGTTACCCCAATGTAGTTATATGACTGATTAAAATTTTGTTTCAATTGCAATTTGATATGTTTTAATCAGGTATTTAGGGGAAGAAGAGGACAACGAAACTAGCAGAGAGTCTCGGTCCATAGCACTGCTGGCAAAACTGCAAGAGCAAGCCAAAGCCAGAGAGAAACAGAGTGTCTCAAACACAGCAGATAACGACGATGACCTGCAGGGTAACACAGAAAAAAAGAAAAGAAAACGTGAACAGCAAGAGACTGAGGAAGTTCAGCTGAAAGCTAAGAGTAAAGGAAATGGCAGAAAAACTGATTTTGCTGATGAAGGTGCCAGTTTGACAAAAAAGAGAAAACAAAAAATATTAATGCTTCATAACAAGTGTTCAAAAACAGGTAAACTGCCTTAACTGCATGTTTGATTTTGTAAATGCACAAGTATGATTTTGTGGGCAATTTAGACAAATATTTGGTTGGTGTCATGTTTTATTTTTTTAAACAATAAATGCAGAAATTCCAGGTTCTGTTCATGTTAAGCTATTAATTAAAAGAAAGTCCATCACATTAAAAGTAGCTATGTTAGTACTGGCTCCACAATTTTCCAGCACATTTCTGTATTCTTACCCAAGTATAATTTGTAGCTCTGTACCACATGTAAACCACATCGCAAGAAAGAAAAAAATCAATTTATGTTCTCAATTGTAGTTACCATTTTTGAATATTTATGTAATGTTATTGTTATTTTAATTTACAAATGTTAATTTGCATATTAGAAATAAGTAAATTATGTGCAAAAACTTTTTTGTAAATTATAAATTTTAGGAGATGATGAATCAGATAAAGAGAAGTTTGCAGAAATTACAGAGACACTTAAAAGTGACTCAGAGAAAAGCAAAAAGGCAGAAACAGCTGTGAACCTGGAGACTGATCTGTTACATGCAGAAAACACCGGCTTCCACATTCTTGGTGGCTTCAAAGAGAACACTGTGCACAAGGTAAAGGAAAATATCTGGATGTTTTAAATAAAACTTGCTGTATAAATTAAATTAGGCTATAAAAGTGTTTTATGGTTTAGTAAAAAAAAACACTTTTGTTGTAAAACTACAGGTCAAAAGAGTTTTGCCTCAGTGGTTGGCACAGCCTGATGTCATTCAGAGGGACATTAAGAATAACCTTGTCCCTGTGGATGAGGTACCAGGCATCTGTCCGATGCTGCTAAAAAAACTGAAAGCCAGTGGGATACAGAACTTTTTTCCAGGTAAGAGAGAAAGTTTATAAACATTGACAATTTTCATAAACATTGTATTGAATAATGAAGAGTGTTGTACACAGTAGAAGGCATACTAGTAAGTCTGGTGATTGTTGTATTCCAAAGTATGTTTTTTTTAATCAGGCCTGTGTTTCCTTTTCCAGTCCAAGCTGAAGTCATACCTGCAATTCTAAACAGTGCGAGCTCAGAGCTGCTGGTCGGTCCCGGTGGCTATAGGCCCAGAGACATATGTGTTTCTGCACCTACAGGAAGTGGAAAGACACTGGCATTTGTTATACCTGTTATACAGGTAGGAATGATGTTTTTAATGTTTTTATTTTCCACTCAGAAATAATAGGATTAGAGCTGTAGCTCAGTGACCCGACATGTTTAGTCATGGAGCAAAAAGCAAGCAATGTTTAAGCAATTACCTTGTGAGACCATGTGAGAATAGACTTTTAAATAGATGTGTGTATTTGTGTTTGTTGTTTTAGGCACTATGTAAGCGTGTGATGTGTGAGGTTCGTGCATTGGCTGTCCTACCCACCAAAGAGTTAGCACATCAGGTAATGATTAGGGTTTCAAAATTTCTGGAAAAATGTTGGAAACAACAGGAATTTACAGGAATATATGGGAATCATGGCACACAGATAAAGCCAAGCCATATGTCGAGGAAGAAAATATGCAAATATGTTTATTTACATTTGTTAATGATTTACAAAGTTTCCAATAAGTTCTCATGATATACAAATTTGGAATATTTCCAAGCCCCCTTGCAACTCTAGTAATAATTAATAATTATTGATATTAAATATTTACACAACCTTTTATGTGTAATGTCAATCTCATAGGTGTCAAAGGTGTTTAGCTCATACGCTGAAGGCAGTGGTCTGAAGGTGGTTATGATCACAGGCCAGAAATCATTTGCCGCAGAGCAGGCAACACTCTGGAAAAGCAGAGGGGGTGTTAACTGCAGTTTGGCTGATATCGTCGTGGCCACACCGGGGCGTCTGGTGGATCACATCAACAAAAACAGTAACTTCAGTTTACAACACCTACGATTTCTGGTGAGCTCAGTATATGTTTCTTAACACACATAAATAATCATTTAAAGAGTAAGGATAAGAAATCCTTCACATTAAGTACAAATCATCTCAGTGTTAGAAGGCCAAATAACTTTAGATAACACTAAAGTTTAGATAAACTTTAGATATTACTAAAGTTTTCTCTAGCCAGATGTCTTTATACTGCCTTTATAGAAAAGTAGGTAGATATGTTTGTGTTTGTTATGATTGTAGATTATTGATGAGGCAGACAGGATGATTGACAGCATGCATCAGTCTTGGCTGAGTCAGGTAACTAAAGCAGTGTACAGAAGCCAAGGTGACCCACAGATGTCAATCATAAGGAGAAGACTGCCTGGACCAATCACTGTAGCAAGGTAAGATTCAGGAGAAAAAAAATCTGATTGGTTGTCATTTACCCATTCTTGGGTGGAAAAAGCTCATGTTCTGTACAGATTACAGACTGTAAAGTATTTAGGTGACCTGAATCCCTGTTAGTCTGTTTCCTAACCATGATCCATGTTGTTGGTAGAACCAATGTGGCCGAAAATTTGGGATTTCAGATCTGACCAAAAATAAACACATACAAATTAAACAAAATGTAAAATAAAGAAATTTTATGACAAAAACGGCACTAAAAAATACTAAACTATATTCTGCACTACTTCTAGATCAAATAAAAATTAAGTGAGATTACGCTAAAGCAGATTTGTGACATTGACGATGTTTTGTAAACTCCTACACAAATTGTTCTGCTGATAGTATAATTTCAATAAAACATATAGCTGTAGGCAGACCTTTATATTAGCTATGTCTCTACATTATGCTGAATGTAAGTTGACTATTTTAAAGTTTATTTCAAGTGACGCACTTCCTGTTGCAAGTTTGTGGCACTATGACCGTGACTCACAATTGTCATATTAATGTCATCAGCCCACCACAATAAACATATTTGCCTGTTTTAATGTTGATTATTCTCACTCTTAGGTCTTTTGTAAGTGACACACTACTGACACACTACCGACCACCACATTTCCTGAAAACCTTGAAAATAAGAATAAAAAACATCAATATAGCTGCAAGTAGCAACAACAAGCCCAAGTACTACGGCGACATTCCCCTGGTGCTTCTCAGGGAATGATGCATGGTTGTCACATGCATTCCACTCCAAATATAATTGAGGACTATTTCAAAGTTGAAATAGTTGAATCTTGAAGTCTGTTGTAGGTGACAGACTTCCTGCTGCCAGCTGGTCCTGAAATGACTGACACGATAGCCATATCATTGTCATCAGCCCACAACACCAAATATATTTCCCAAATTTTATGTAAACTATTCAATTCATGCAGAAAATATTAGACACTTCCTATTTTTTGCAGTGACAAAACGGTTCAAAAATTCTGTTGCAATTTAGCATCTTCAATGTATTTGCAATATATGTGCCAAATTTGGTGACAATCCCATAAGGAGCAGTATTTAAATATTTAGAGACTGAAACTGACAGAAAAAAACACATGCAATCCAAAATGGCTGACTTCCTGTTGGGCGGAGCTAATGAACGTACGTAAAAGTAACACCATCATTTTAGTCAAAGGGGTGCACCTGTGCGAAACTGTGTTGCTATAGCAAAGTTATAAATTAATGGCAGAAAAAACATAAACAGGAAGTGGCTCATATCTGCTGCGTGAATTAAGTGATTTTGTCCATATTTGAGCTGTATGTTTGGTCCCAAGGGCTGATGACATAGATGTGGCTATTGTCATAGCGCAACCAACTGGCAAAAGGAAGCATGTCACTTAAAATGTAAAATAGTCCCTTTAAATTTACCCAAGTACCTTCATTGCTGGTCAGAAAAAAGAAAATTTAAAAAGAGGATGCAAAATTGTGAACAGATTGTTAATATCTCAAACAATGTTGCCATAGTGAGACAATCAAATTATGACAATAAATGGAACAGGCCGTTATCTCATATCTTCTTATCTCATATCTTCTGCATAAATTGAGTGATTTACATCAAATTACAGGAAATCTGTTTGGTGTTGTGGGCTGGTCACAATGATGTGGCTATTGTGTAATACAATAGGGCAACAATAAAGCAACAATAATACAGCGGTAAACAATAGGCCACTTTGCACCTTCAGCTGCACTTTAACTGAAAGTGCAAAATAGAAGCATCAGGCTTTGTACCCCAATAACTGTTTGTTTCTGTATTTGCTTGTATGTCAGTTTGTCTCCACCACAGATGCCTTTGCAAAAGCTGCTGTTTTCTGCAACTCTGACCCAGAACCCTGAGAAACTCCAACTGCTGGATCTCCATCAGCCTCGTCTCTTCAGTTCCACGTACACCTCTACGGACACGCCCACTCAAAGCCAAGAGACATTCCACTTTCCTCAGAGTCTTTCTGTAAGTTCAGCATCGACAACATGAGTCGAATGAAGAATTGGAATACAATATGATTTACACCAGTTCAGCTCTTCTCTTGCTTTCACACACACACAGATAATTAATATCTTGTCGTGTCTTACGCAGGAGTATTATGTCCCCTGCACCCTTAGCAAGAAACCGCTGATCGTCCTTCACTTACTGCTTCGGCTCAAGTTCAGTCCTGCTTTGTGCTTCACCAACTCTAGAGAAACAGCACACCGGTAATGCTTAAGATTAGCGCCTGGACATTTCATATAACCAATATATTCTGTTGCCACATTTTTTCTGGTTGCTGTGATGGTTCAATATTATCCTAAAGTAATATTTGGTAAAATTATGATTAATAGAGAAGTACAATTTTGATGGGTATTGGAGAATAACAGTGGAGTTTAGCTGCTACAGCTATCAAATGTAGAGAGACAAACTAAGCACAGAAACATAAAATGGCAAAGTAATAACTCACACCTAAGTAATAATTGTACAGGCAAAACACTGAATAATACAGCATCCAGGAGACGCAGAGGAAGGAAAAAATATGCATGTGCATTTTAACTTTGGTCGTTGTCTTCTAATTTTGTTTATTTGTGGCTCTTAGTCTCTATATGCTCGTGAAGATCTTTGGCGGTGTGGATGTGGCCGAGTTTTCCTCCAGACTAAGCTCAAGTGAGCGACGGAAAACACTAAAGGACTTTGAGCAAGGGAAGATCCCGCTGTATGTATGCCTTTAACAGCATCTCAACATATTCAGAAAAGATTGTATCAGAAAGTGTATGTATGGAATATGCTTATATGGGTAATATTCTTTTGGTTGCTTCAGTGCATGATAAGATAATATTTGTCTTGTTAGACTGATAAGCACAGACGCTGCAGCCAGAGGAATTGACATCAACGGAGTAAAGTGTGTTATTAATTATGATGCTCCACAATACATCCGAACGTACATTCACAGGCAAGTCAACATGAGCATATACAGTTTGTCTGAACCATATTGGGTCTGACCAATACTTCTGTTTTTTTTCTTTTTTGGTACTATCAATATTGCATTTTTATTTTAAGTATAATCAAAATACAGGGAGTGCAGAATTATTAGGCAAGTTGTATTTTTGAGGAATAATTTTATTATTGAACAACAACCATGTTCTCAATGATTCCAAAAACTCATTAATATCAAAGCTGAATATTTTTGGAAGTAGTTTTTAGTTTGTTTTTAGTTGTAGCTATTTTAGGAGGATATCTGTGTGTGCAGGTGACTATTACTGT
>JAZGTK010022474.1:0-10259 GCA_036877625.1 Ambastaia sidthimunki | reverse complement strand
AAAAATAATATACATATGTAAAAGGCATCAGAAAAAGTAGCAAAATAAACAAGGTAAGGCATTAAAGTTTCCAAGGCTGTTTTAATGTAAATGAAAAAATACTATGATGATGAATATTATGTGTTTGTATTAATAAGACACTGTAGGCCATCACTCCACTAATGTCTTAAAGCGGAGTGAACTACAGTGAAAACAGGCCACTGACAGTGGAAAACAGGCCACTTTGAAGGGTACAACAGATCCAGCGAGCCGAACACAACAGCAACAAGGCCTTGAAGAAAACCAAAACATTTTTTTTCCACTCGAACTGAGGATAATCAAGACCAGCCTCCAATCATGGAGCCCGAGTTACAACAATACTCTCTCTGAGCAATTCTGATTGTTACTGAAACAACAGATGGAAATTGTGAGCATAAACATGTAAATATTGCAGTCATCACTGTATGTCAACGAGGAAAGGCAGCAGGAAATGCAGGAAAAACTATGAAACATAATCATAAACCTATAAAAGCCATCAGAAATACCTCCTACAAAACAGGAAAACATGTTCCAAATTCTGGAAAACATATAAGCTTTTACATAGTTGTATAACTTCTCCCAAATTCACCCAAGATGATGTAATATGCAGTAATGTAATGACAGATAGTGAAAATTTAATAAGAACCTGCCCACAGTTTATGATGGTGGATCAGAACATGGGAATTTCAGCAATTGTGTGGAAACGGCTCGGTCTCCGGTGATGTGATATAAAATTGTAATTTAAGTTTCTCACATAGCTGCTCTATCTAAACAAAGGGACCCTGCTCGTCAGCCTCATGGTTTGAGTGATTGGCTTAAGGAACCAGCTCTTTGATTGTATGTAGTTAACAGAGGGGCCTCGTTGTAGGTGCATTTGAGCTCTGGCTAAAATCAGCCTGTATCCCCTGCCCTATTCTGACACCGTCGACTCCCAGGCCAAGCTTCCCCCTTCTGATTGCTGCAATATGACACAAACCATCATTATAATCACCCACAGTAAATCTCAACAAACCTCATTTAGGCAAATCAGAGATCATGCAGGGAGGCTGTAGCATGCCTCTGGTGTTAGCGTAGAGTTCAGTAATGCTGCAGGAAAACAAATGCTAGATTCCTTTTGGCAAGATATTTGCTTGCAGAAAAATAAATCACATAGTTAATACATCTGTGATCGCGGACTGATTGCATGTAATTTAGAAGCTCATATCCATGAAAAGTAAAGCTGTTGAAAAAGTCTTCATTGCAGGGCTGTGTTTCAACAAACGGCAGCTATGTACTACCTAGACAGTATGGAACAAGAGGCTGTGCGTAAAGCATGCCTATCGACCAAACAGCATTTAAGAGGGAATGTTGGTTAACGTTGGTTAACATTCTCTCAAAGTTCTCTCAAAGTTATAATGTTCTTGCAGTAACATTAGTAGACCTTTTTAAACAATATATATTATATATAAAAAATACATTGAAAACTTTTGAAACATTTTTTTGAAAACTTTACAGACTTTTGAATGGCGTTCTTATAACCAAAAACATTCCTAGAACATAACATTTTTAACGTTTTTGTCACCTAATGGAAATGTTAGGGAAACATTCTTGCAATGTTTTTACAGTTTCTGTTTTGCCCTCTATAGCCTGACAGCACAGCAGCTGCTTTATAGAGTCTTTATTGGCACCCAAGGAATTAACAAATTCCTAGTCATATAAAAACACATGAATGCTGTCATACAGCATGTCCAGGGCTACTAAACACCTAAGACTAAAAGTTGCTGTGTAGCTGGGTTTAGCAGCACATGGACTTAAGCCCAGATGGAAAAGAGAGAGAGAGTGTGTGTGGCTGTGCTCTGTAATTTTCTATTGGCAGGTGGGCGATGGCTCTGATTTAATCTGGGCCTTAGCCTCACCATCCGCATTATTGTTACGGGATTCCCCAGTCCCTTGCCTCCGGATCCTCTGTCACATTCTGTCATGCCAGCCCAGTGCAGTGCCAGCTGGAACCGGGGGCACTAGAGACTCCAGATTAAGCATTATCCCCTAGCCCCCCACTCTCAACATCCAACCAGCTAACAATTTTAGCGTGTAAGAACATTTCCCTAACGTTTCCATTAAGTAACAAAAAAGGAAAAATATTATTTTAAAAGTTCTAGTACCATTCAAAACGTCCCATTTTAGACGTTATACTTTTTTAATTCTGTACTTTTTTTAACGTTCTACTAACAACTTAAAAATAATGCTAAAAATGTACAAAAACGTTACTGCAAGAATGTTTTTGATAACTTTCGAGATAAGCCAACGCTAGCCAACGTTCTGAGAGGGTTCCCTGTTAGCTGGGCATAGGCTGTGATTATTTCAGCGACTGTATTCTGTCATGGCAGTGCACTGGCTGATGGACGTGGGCTGAGGTTGAATAAGGTTTATGTGCTGGATGGTGTGAGAGTGCCATTATGAGGGGTTACTTCCTGATGTGCGGGGCATGCGCCATTGCTCTGCACAGCATGGGAAAGTCATGTATACTCAAGAACATGCTGTTTCAGGATTTCAACAGGGCTGTTTACATTTGCCAAACCATAAAGCGCTGCAACTGCTTTCATGCACTTCAGATGGAGTCAGTGTCAAACTTCTGTGATGATTTTACTCTAGCGAGTGCAGTTTAAACACAAGTGATATTAAAAGTGATGTGTGCAAATGTTGAAACAGCTTCTCTATCACAGATTAATATGCAGAGACAACTATAAATAAGCCATTTGTAGACTGATTCCCCGAAAAGTATAAACACTGTGGCTCTGTGGTGCTTACACAACATTGCTCTGTTTGCTTTCCAACATACCTACAAACCTGATACAGAAACATTGACTTAATGGCGTGAATTTGTGGGCGGGGCTACCTGTTAGATAGAAGGATGGAAGATAGAGGTGCGTATTAAGAAAGCAAGTTTGAAAACGTCATTATTTTTCCAATGCATTGCGGCTAGCCCAGAAATGGTTAAGTACACACTTAACATTTAAATATCAATGCAAAATGCAGAAAATATCAAAACACGAATGTCTTTATTTTACTGTCCCTAGGAATTTCAGAAACAGATCTAATAAAGACCCTTCTTTCCATTTCTAAGTAACTGAAAGGTAAAAAATTCCAAAGCATTAGCTAAGCTTCATCTAATATTTTGCTTTTCAAGAGCCCATTAAATATGACTGTAAGCCAATGTCGCAAGATCTAAGCAGTCTGCTCAGTAGAGAGCCAGCATATGTTAAACATACATCATCATAATCATGACTGCTTGTACCATAAGCAACATGCTGTGAACATGTCAATATTATGAAGCATGCTGACATTGTGACATTGTCATTTGATCGCATGCATTGCGATACGCTGTCCTGCGGCTCTTTGTCTCTTTGCCCTCCTGCTCTTTTTCTGTCTATTGTTTCATAGAACCAGTAATTGTTTTGGTGAACTGGTCTGTGTTTATTTTAGGAAATAAATCAATCTAAAATGTCTCAGGATCGCCACATATCATTAGAAGTCGGGTATAAACCGTGCATCACGTTCCTAAACGTGTGGTGCATTAACATTGATGAGTATTTATTTATGTTCATAACCGCTCCACTCATGACTCAAGAAAATGTCCTTTCCAAGTTTGTAACGCCAGTACAAATTGTATACAAAGCACTTACTCTCTCTCTCACACAGATACTGCACCCTATAAGCAAAAACTGTATGTGTAAACACAAGAACAAGAGTAAGAAATTGTACTGTGGACAATAAAATAATGAGAAAAACTTCAGCTGTCCACAGAGTGAAAGTCTGACTACCAACAAAAACGTAATGGTTATTTGTTTAGTCATGTTAAGATCTGGAAACAGAAAACATGAAGCTTTTATCCACAGTTTGTGACTTCAGTTGGACCGGCTATGGCTTTCAAGTAAGGCCAGCGCATTTTGGCCAGAACTGAACATGGTGATGAATGCGCCCTGGGATTCCTGCGTCTCGCCTGGCCCGCTCGTCTCCCACTGAACCACATGATCTCTTGCGGCCTTATAACTGAAGCAGTGGTGTGAAGACCCCGCCACAGGGTGGAGAAAGAGAGGGAGATTTTCCATCCTTCATATTCTGTATATTGGGAATGTGGGGTTTCAGATGCAATCCAAACTGCGTGTGCAGCAACAACGCATATGAGACGCAACCCATGCCAAAACATACAGCAGAGGCTTGAGTGTGCAGCATGGGGCCTGGGCTGTTTTAAAACATCTGCCATTTGCAACGCGTAACAACCATCTACCATGAAAAGCATCGCATCATTTTTTAAGTTTTGATTGACAAATGTTTCATGCTTTGATGTTCGACTGATGTTGTCTCTGTAAAGGTAATAATGTTTTAAGCTGATTCCACAGCAGTAAGTTCCTGTCTCAAGTATCTAACCTTCAGTGTCAGTGAAGTGTTTTCCTTCTGTGTGGAAGAACGTAACTAATGTTGATAAATGGATTCTAAATGTTTTCTTTTTGAGGGAGAATAATGCTTTTATCAGTGTAATGATAAAGTTAGGAAGATAATTCTTTCAGAAGTAAAGCTGAAAGAAAAACGACTTCTGTAGAGTCATTTAAAGTGTTTCTGTTTTTACAGTGAAGTGTGCAACTAGTTTTTGTGCAACTAGCACTGACATTTTAAGCAAGTGTTAAGCATTTTAAGCTTGCTTTTTTCCTTTTACTGGTCCTTGTTCTATTTCTTCATAACAAGAACCTATTTTTGCCATTTCTGAATGTTTCTGATTAAAGAGTCTGATTTAGAATGCATAATTATAATGCCCACAGTCACCATACATGTTTAAAATTTACAAAAAGCAACTAGGAACCTGTCTGATACCTACAATATGAACTGGTGTGGTAGTTTGTTACCAAGCAATCTTCAACAGCATGTACCACACCTGGAAAACCAGACAAACGTCTCTTTATGGCTAGCTAAAAATAACAGCTAGTGGTTTGCATGCTGTATTTGCCAACTCTAACACGTAATAATAGAGGAAAAACAACACACCAGAGCAGAAACAGCCCGGTTGCAGGTCCTACTGATAAACCTGCTGCTCATATAGGATTTGAGTAGCTACTTTAAAGCCTCTATTATCTAGTCATAAGTAATCAGTTTCTAAGTTAAAATAATGTGGCTTTTCACAGAATCAATCAACTTATCACTTTCACAGTCTCTTATAACCACAAGTGATCTCATATTAACCATCCACACCAAAAACAATATGTTTAGTGTTTACACAGCTTCCAGATAATTTCCAACAGCCTGATATTAATCCAAATTCATCAACAAATTCCTGATCTTTTAATCAATGAAAACACTCATTTGATTTTCTTTCATGTGTGGTTCACACAAATCTTCTGTGGAAAGGGGCCGACTCTCTCTACAGCATAACCACATTAAAAGAGGCCTTTGTTATTTCTCCTTATGCACTGGTAGACGCATCACTTATCCTCCCTCGACTCCAAAATGTCTGCTGTACCTTTTCCCTGATGTTTGTTTAAAGAAAAATCCTCTTCTAGAGCCAGGATTCAAAGAGGGGTGCAACTGACAGCAATGTAAAAATTCTTCTTTTACATCCAAACCATCTGACAAGAAAGAATGCTGTATGAACTGCCACCTTACGCTCCTCAAAACGGCTAGCCAATAACAAACCGGCAATAACATTAAATCCAATTGGCCTTCTCACTACAAAACTATCTTTGCAGATGTCCAATGTAATTTGAAAGCTGCTCACCCACTCACCATGACTAAGTCCATTATTTCAGTGCCTCATGCTTTTCTTTATAGCTTCAACAGGTATTAAAAAGAAGAAAATCAATTTTATTTTCTTTACTTCTGTGTCCTGGGGAGCAAGTCCAGCTTTGTGTAGGCCAAAATTCTTTTCAATTTAGGACTCATCCAGGCAGATGGTATTGGCATTAAAGTTGTGGAAAAAATGGCCAAGCTCTCAATAAACAGCCCTTTCTTTCTTCAGAGAATATGTCATTGTGTATTTGATGCTATTGTATATTTAGTACTGAATAGTCTCCACTTCACTATTTCTTAGAGTTGGTTTATTTTTAAAAGTCAATTTCTATATGAGTACAAAGTTTAAAGTCTGTGTGAATTAGAAGTTGCAACAGATTTCTGTGTTCGGACATAATTAAAAGTAAAATGGAAAAATATAGGCGTGGCTTATTTTTCCAATGGGATTTGATTGGCTATAGAAAAGTAGTGTTTTGGCCCCGCCCAACTGACGTTATCAGACGAAGACTATAGCTTGATAATGATTTTAAAGGTCTTGGCTACAAAAACATGGAATAGAGGCTCCAGCTATATAATGTAAGTTTTCACAACAAAACATGCCATTAAAAAACCCATAAAACAAATACTAAACACAAAACTATTCATTAAATTACAAATAATGTAAAGCTAACAAAAATATTAAACCATTGTTTGGACCAAAAGATGCTGTAAACAATAGATTCTATACATTTCAATCAAATTATCTGAATGTATCCCAGTGTTGTTTTATTGTGCTGATCTGTATATACTCATTAGCTACACTCTTAAAAAAAAAGTTCACTAATACGTTCTTTATCAGGCTGTATGATCCAATAAAGTGCCTTTAAAATCCATAGAATCTTTCTGTTGAACAGAAGGTTCTCTGTAGTGAATGAAAGGTTTCACAAACTATTAAAGGGTAAGAAAGAAATGGTTCTTTTAAGTACTTTTGACTAAAAGGATCTTTGGGGAACCAAAAATGAATATTTACATTTACCAATTTCTCTTTTTAGCACTTTTAATTTTAGGACTGTATTAGATTTTAAAGGATAGAAGTCACAAAAATTAACTGGAACTAGGTATTGAAAACACACTGTTACAGGAAAAACATCTGTGAAAATTGATTTTTGACTTTTAAATAATAACACAGCCATTGTGACAACATCCCTGTGTGACAACTTGCCCCGACCTCCCCTATCAATAAAGACGTTTCTGTGGTAGGATACAGACGTGCGCTCGTGTGGATCAATTAAAAGGATTGTGGGGGGTGGGAGGGGTGATGCTTTTGTAAAATGGATGTCTTCCAAGAAAGCCAGGCAAAGTGCGTTTAAAGCGTGAATAATTTATCCCGAAACTCTATCACAGCGCTGTATCGGTTTCCATCATAAAACCTGGCAACGACAGAGGAAAAATATATCAGCATCTGTGTGATGAGCCTCAGATGAAGAGAAGGCGGCTTTTTAGGTAGCAAAAAAGGTCTAATAAATTAATTCTGTGTCAAGGCTGAGGGAGTCTGAGGAATGACAGCATATGGCGAGAAACTGTGTGTCACCTCTGGCTGCCCGGGGAGCAGACAACACATGTTCCTGTGCTGTGACACACACATACCCTAGCTATCAATATTGGGTTGTAAAAACATTTCCCTAACGTTTCCATTAAATAAAAAAACACAGAATGTTACTTTGAAAGTCCTAGAAATGTTCAAAACCAGTTTTTTTAAATGTTGTATTAAGGTTATTTCTTGGTTTTAAAACTGTTATTTAAACTTTTAATTCTGTAACATTTTAAAAATATTCCACTAACTACTTAAGAATAACGTTTCTGATATATGATATATAACATTAAGAAATTATTAATCTTACTGCAAGAACGACTTTTTGAAAACTTTGAGAGAACTTCTAGAGATCGTTAGCCAATATTTTGGGAACGCTCCCCGTTAGCTGTGACACACATGCAACACAATACCAAACTGTCTAGGCTTCTGATCCAGGGCTCTGCTTTTGCCAGCAAGACTGAGAATAAAAACACAGGAAAGCAGAATAAGTGTGAAGAAGAAAAATTTGGAGTTCGGTACCCTTCCTGGCACACTCTGCCGGCATTACATCGCCTCCAGCGACAATTTTAAGACATCATTTTGGATTTGCAAGTGAATCTACTATGAAGCAACGTCTCGGCCTATAATGTGTGTTACTGGCTCTGATTGCTTATCAAAGGCAAACGACGAGCATGTAGGAGTTTCTCATCACAGCCGACCGAAGCCGGGCCTCTATTTTTTTAAATCTGAGAGTGCAATGAAAGAAAAATGCTGCGTTGTAGACAGAAAAATGAGGGAATACACTGGAATGGCTGAAGAATGAAAGGGTACGAGAGACAACAAATAAAAACAAAAACATTTTAGGTTCCTTTCCACCAGTTGCCAAGCACTGAACGAAAAGTGTAGCCCACCCCCCGGGCAAAGGAGTAATCTGTTATGACAGTGGGGCGGGAGGGGGCAGAAGATGCTGAAAGATTTTGTTTCCTGTTCCTGTACTCCTGATTTTATGTTAATGAATATCAGATGCTGGCTATTGTGTAAACACAATCTCACAGTATTGCGAGAGGGGGTGGATTTGATATTTAATCACCAAATTCATCGTCTGCCAAAATACATCTTTACGCTTCGGTTCAGTTCAAGTACAACGCCACCTAAATAGTGAAAAATGTTTTGAGATTAAATTCTATTTGTTATTTGTTGTTTTAGGAATCACAGGCTCATGCAATATTCTCAGGCGTCATAAAACAGTTTGTTTGATTCTCTCAAATACCTCAAATTGATATACCTCAAATATTTGATACCTCAAATATTGCAGCTAATTAAGAAGACATTTATATTTTAAGTGACCAGTCTTACATTTTGCATGGTCAGTGAAAAAAAACAATGGGAAAGCATCTCATAAACTTACACTAAACAAAAGCGCCACACATGTCAGAATTATCAGAATTTCACAATTTCAATTTTCAGAGACTCTGTGAACTAACAAACACCTAACAACACTCTAGGAACCATGTAGCATTCACATAGAACACCCTAGCAACTGCCTATCAACACCTTGGCAACACCCCAGAATGCCTTAGCAACCACCTAGCAACTCACCCACCAGCACCAAACAATCTCTGCAAACAAATTTCACAGAGATATAAGAATGCAACCATTTCACCTTTTGGCCAGTAAACAGAGACAATATAGTGACATATTTTTGTATGTCACAATACTGTGACATGTTTTATACTAACAATCACAGCTCAGATTTTCTTCAGAAAATGTACCTGTGTTTCTTAGTTGCTGTATAGCTTTGTGCAGTATGACGTGGCCCTGAGAACGAAATCATGATTTACATTCTATTCATTCAGCAGCCTTGAACATGGTCAAAAACAGAGATCTACATTTACATTTGTGTATGTTTCCAAACTACATAACAATTACAGAGTGCGTTTGGCCTACATGGCTTCTGCATGCCAATGTTTGCCCTTTTTTTCTCCAGACACTCTCTTGAGGGCCTGTGGGGGGTGGGAGAGGTTTCCAACGTGAAGATTTCCATCTGTTGGTGGCTAATTGTGTCTGAGTTCAGTCTGTAGCCATAATCACAGCACCATCATTTCCATCTGCTGAGAGAACCAACTCGGCTACCGCACGCTCTCTGCTTCACTTTAAAGCCAGCTGCCAAAGGCCGAGCCTCCCAAAGGAAGGTGTGAGTTACTTCAGAGTGAATGTCTTGTTCCAGCTCCAAAATTAAAAATACCAGGTTAAACTTTTTTCTTCTGTGGTTCAAGAATCTGAAGGATGGTTGAGGAAATCTAGCGTAATTACAGTTGAGCCTTAAAGAACTCACTCAGTCAGGGGTTTGAATTTTTGTAATGTGCTCAAGAGATGAACAAAGATAACCTGTTCGCCTCAACCTCAGTCAGGTATTTATGTGTGGACCTGTGTATTAAGGGAAGTTTTAATTTTCTTAATATGCAACAACTAACTCAAACTGTTTTGACCTTATCACTCTGTACTGCTCACAGTCACGGCCATTTTGTTACATAACTAACTAACAAGTAACATACAGGAGTAACTGCTGTTGGGGGGTTGGGGCAAGTTGTCACATGAGAAAGTTGACATGATGCTTTTTTTTTATAAGGTTAGATTTCAGTTACATAAATGTGTTTTTTTCTCTAACAGTTGCTCTGTATGTTGTTCTCAACACCTAGTTTTGTGAATTTTATCTATTAAGAGTTGCTGTAAATTTTATTATTTATAATTTATGTTGCCCAAACAGCCATACATATATGTATGCAGGTCACTTTTTTCACTATAACTTTTTTCTATGTTTTCTGTGCTTTTTTTTTTTACTGAAAAGTATGATTGGCAGGTTCCCATTATGACTACTTAGTATATTGACACCAAACCTCACTTGTTCAATGAACTGTGTTTTTTTCCCAAG
>JAZGTK010022473.1:0-10260 GCA_036877625.1 Ambastaia sidthimunki | reverse complement strand
GGGTTATGCAGAGATGAGCAGTTTTCTGTTTGACCAGCAGAGGTGGTTATAAGATCATTCAACAAACTTCAACGTCTTCGTAACAAAAAACTACTCTGCGCCCAATAGGAGGAAAAACACTTAAAAAAAATGCATTAAATTAAAAAAGATATTTTCATTTAATGCATTAGTCACAAGCACATTTTCACTGCAGCTGTATTTATATTCCGTGCTTATTTTTAAATAACGATAAACATGAGGCACAAAGAGTCCCTAAAACATTCATAACGTGAAAGTAAAATGTTTCAGTCCACATGTTTGACCAGCCCTGATCAAAATAAGACTAGAAAGACAGCACAAGACTATATTATATATAAATATATGTAGTTTACATGCATTATTTAATACCTGCTGTTAGTCGTGCTTTCAAACTAAAATAAAACTAATAAAACTAAGATTCAACATGTAAAATGGCATTGTGCACGCGGTTGCACGCGGGACTGGACTCGGCTCGTGCACTGGACTCGTGCACTGGACTCGGGTACCCATGATGCCACTGGCTCGTCGAAACTTTGACAGGCACGGAAGAGGATCCGAGCAAGTTACGGTGAAGACCGCAGACATCCTCGGCGCTTGTGTTGCACTGAACATGCACGAGTGTCCGCGGACATAACTGACCGTGTGCGGCTGGATATGCGGCGGTGGGTCGCGGTTGGAGAACTGGACTAAAGTAAGTGGCAGGTGAGCAGGTGAGTTGAAACCTTTCAGCTTCAAACTTTTCCTGCGACGTGCATGCTCGTCACCTACTTTTGTTGTTGTCGGAAAAGGGTTCAGAAATGAACTGATGAATGAGTCTGTTTTGTTTGGTTGTTTAAAGGTTAATGAGAAACATGTATCTTTCTTTGAGAACTGTGGGTTGCCAGATCCCGTGTTTCTACGCCTTTTTATTGTTTGTCCTACTATATCATATAGTGTACATTGCTATTGTAATAGACCTGTGTTAATTATAGTCTATAGTCCTGTGTGTCTATTCTAATGTATAACTGTGTTACACAGCAATTAACTTCAGTGTGTCTAATGCTATACTGTACTATATACCATTAAATGTGTATAGTACAGTATATGCTATACTGCAGTATAGTCCAGTATACATCCCCTATGTGTTGGACTGTCCAAAGTCCACGAGGTTTCATTGATCACACATCATGGTTGTCCTCCAACAAACAGCCTCATTGTGAAAGTGTTTGTTGAGCTAAAAAGTGAACAGGGTTGGTTTACCTGCAACAGCTTGTATGAAAATGATTTGTGTACTTGTATCATGTTTTCAAAGCAGGCAGTTGTGAGGTCTTCTGGATTTTGAGGGGTTAGATGTTGCAGGATTCAGTCACGGTGACACAAGCAGTATTTGTCAGCCCCTGCGCTCTCTCTAGAACACAATTGTTTATTCATCAGCCTGTTTGGTCATTGTCGAGCCGAGTTTTGTTCTTTGTTGTGTTGTTTATTCTGTGTGTCTTTGTGCTTTGTCACCTGGTCCATTCACATTCTGTTTAAAGCGATGCTGAATATCTCTGAAGGCTTTTTTTGGGTTGTCTGTTGATATTAACATTTTGAAATCTCTCTGTCTACTTTTCTCCATCAGCTTCTCAGACATGGACCACAAGGATGCATTCACAGCGCTGCAGATGGTATGTTCAGATGTTATCACGGCTCTTCGTGGATCCACCAGTTCCTCACAAGGTGACAGTACTGATCGTCTGTTGGGGGTCATGAGACAGATTCAGGAACACGGCCAGGCTGTCGAACCCTTGATCACTGGATTTACTTCTGTGTATCATCATTTTGACTTAGATGCTCAGACCCCCGGCAATGGATATCGAACCTTAGTCAAGGTATCTCCATAAGATTCATCAAAACTCTCGTTTTATTTGCAGATGAGGGGTTATATGCAAATTATGGCATGTCATAAAAGTCTGTTTCTTTTATCAGACCCATAAAATGCTTTGTTGTGGCGTATGAATTTCTACAAATATGAAATTAATTTATTTTAAATTAGCTTTAAAGCCACAAAATGAGGATTGTTGTTGTGAAGAATTGTTTTTGGGAAGAATTGTCAGGTTGTAATTGCTTTCAAAGTCATTATTTTTTCTTCTGTGGAACACAAAAAGCAAATTTCAAAGGCACTGTTTTCAGCATAATAAAAGTTTTTAAAAAATTATCAAAATTTAAAAAGCATATTAAAGCGGTAATTTTGTTCGGTTCCTCATGCAAATATGTATTGTGCTTTCAGAAGATTTGGAATAAAATGCATAAATTGTAAGGATTACTTGTATGGTGTGTTTATGATCAATTTGGAGCTTGAGAGCTCTAGTCCCCATTCACTGTTTTATTAAATGGTAAAAGGTGGCCAGAACATTCTTCCAAAAGTTCACCTTTACACCTGTTTCAAGAAAAGTCACACTGGTTTGAAACGAGGGTGAATAAGTGTAAATAAATATTGTAAAAAATAGTGACTGTCACTTTAAGTTTCTCTGCTCTTGATAGGTGGTTCATTCCTGCACCCTTCACATCATCCAGAAAGCTGGTTACATCGCCTCCAACTGCAGCGGCCCATTCTTCCGAATGGAGCATAATGTGGCAGAAATGGAAGCGTACTGCAGTGCCCTGTGTCAGCTGCGGGCGTTGCTTTACCTGGCGCAGGTGTTACTGAATGACAATCCCCACGGGCAGCTCTACTCTCAGGGGGAAGGAGGGCTGAGTGAGAAATTCGTGCAGGAATACATCTCCATGCACAAGGCTTGTTTCTACGGCCGCTGCTTGGGCTTCCAGGTGAGATTGTGTCAATATTTCCTTGTTTGCAGGTTTCTTTCTCATTGTAGTTCTGATTTTGTCGCTGTTTTATGGTACCAGGAATTAAACGTGCATAATTGTATTTCCTCTTTCACTGGTGCAGGCAGTGTGTGGTATGCAAATTTGTTCCAGAAACGTGAAACCAGCCTGTGTTGTCTTTGTTCCTAGTTTTCTCCTTCGCTCAGGCCGTTTCTGCAGACTGTGGTCATCAGTATGGTGTCATTCGGAGAAAACTACAACAAACAGCAGTCAGGGCTGGGTCAGATTCCTCATTTTAGGATTAGATGATTCATTTAGTTCATGAATGTTCTGTTTGAAATCTTTATAGTCTTTAATATTAGCAATGATTTTCCTTTGGTCAGTTAAATTCTTTCTGTTTTTGCAGGTATAGCTGCTCTTTCGTTTTTCACCTCAGGAAAATATGTGATGGACCCTGAGCTGAGGGGGGCGGAGTTTGAACGCATCATTCAGAATTTGGATATGCAGTTTTGGAAAACGTTTTGGAATCTCACGGAGACAGAGTTGTTATCGGTGAGTACTGTACAGTCATGCTTATGTTTGGTGTCATCATAAAATAATGAAATATTTGTAAGATTAATACACTATATGGCTAACAGTATTCGTTGCATGTCATAAATTACATACATTTTTTCCATGTCTTTTTCACTCTAAAGGGTTTGTGTAGGATTGCGTCCAGTGGGGTGCAAGTGAATCTAACATTAACTGTCCCAGCTGAAACTCTGAGTTTGCCACTGGCCTCTGACCCCAGTCTCTCAGTCTCTGTGTCCCCCCCAGTTGCACACTGGGGTCCTGGGCCGGTCAACCTGCGTCTCATCTCACACACACTCCGACAAGGACAGGTGTGTGTGTGTTTACTTAACCATATATTCACAACAAATTTGTACCCAAAAGTGAGCAAAACCTGACAGCTGAGCAAAACGTCCTTTTGGAGACTTATTTGGAGAAATGCTATAAAAATATAGTAAATAAGGTTTTTGTTTTGTATAAATGCAGAATGTTTTCTGTGAAGGTTAGGGTTAGCGTGTGGGTTAGTATTAGGTTATATTGTTCGTAACTAGCTGTGAATAAAAACAATAGAATATGGATTGTCCCTATTTAGATAGATGAGTGTGTGTGTGTGTGTGTGTGTGTGTGTGTGTCTCACAGGACAGTGCAGAACTGCTGGCGTTTTCTGGAGCTGCGGGAGCTCAGTTATCTCTGCCGGCATCTTTCAGTCGTCAGACAGCTCCTCTCTCGCCGTGTCTGCTCATCCACTTTCACGGAGGAGGATTTGTCGCACAAACGTCAAAATCTCACGAGGTGCATTTACTGGATATTTTGTGTTCGCTTGAGCCACGATGTTCAAACCATCTCAACCTGTTTCATCTCCCCATACAAACGTTTTATATTACATTTATGTTTCTCTGTCTCCTGTAGAATTATTTAAAGAGCTGGTCGAAGGACCTGGATGTGCCGGTTCTGTCGGTGGATTACTCTCTGTCTCCAGAAGCTCCGTTTCCGCGGGCTCTAGAAGAGTGTTTCTACGCCTACTGCTGGGCTTTGAAGAACTGCCACTCGCTGGGTTTGTGTAACACATCTACAAACACAGATAGAGTTTCTAGAAGAGGATGATGGCGTCAGGGGCAACCGGGTTCATTCTTTATGTGTTTGTGTGACAAAACAAATATTTTTATATGGATTTACAATAAAAAGTCAACATCCTGTAAATAGAATAAAGCTTTCTTTGAAAACTTCCACACCCTGACACTTCAAATAGTCCACAACGTTTATATAACTCATTGAAGTAACGTAACACTTTACAGTAAGATTCCTTTTGTTAACATTAGTTACCTTAGTTAACACAAATTTACATTAAACAATACAGCATTTATCAGTAATAATCTTTGTTAATGTTAATGTTAGATAGTTGTTAAATGTTAAAAGTTAAATGTTAATGTTCGTTTCAAAGTTTACTAATACATATCTTAAATCAAAAGTTATATCTTTTAAGGTTAGTTATTGCACAATGAACTTATATGAACAATGTCGGCTGTATTTGCGTTAGCTAACATTAACAAGGATTAATAAAAACTCTAAAAATATATTGCTAGTTGTTAGTTAACGCTAGCCAATGCATTAACTAATGTTAATGAACTGATTCTCATAGTAATGTGTTACCAAGGTTACCTGTATAATGTATAATGCAGATAGGAAGCAATTAAAAGTTAAGCCAGTAAAAATGGATGTGAATTAAGATTCACATGTGGACGTAAGTTCTTCAGACTCTACAAGATTCAGGTTCCACAAAGAACTTTTATTTGTAAACATGAATGTGTGTGAACGTTGCGTGAACGTTGCGTGAACGTGAGGACTCTGGATCTGGCCCCACAGGCTCGACAGCAGAGCGTGTTTGTTTGGTGGGTGACAGTGCGGGTGGTAACCTGTGCATAACCGTCTCCATGAAGGCGATGTCTCACGGTGTGCGTGTTCCTGATGGGATTGTGGCAGCGTACCCAGCGACTCTCCTGACAACAGATGCTTCTCCATCCAGACTGCTGACTCTCATCGACCCTCTGCTGCCTCTCAGTGTGCTGTACAAGTGCATTGACGCATATGCTGGTGAGACCATTTATCTCATTTTATCTCCTATTCATCATAAGCTTATTTTAGGTCTGTATTATTTTTATGGGAAACGTCAGGAACTGCGAAGTCCAAACATCACTAGTAAAAAAACTTTTGTTTTGCATTTTTCTAGTTAAATTAATTTTTAATCATTACAAATGATGTTTCTTATGCTGTAATCTGTAACTTTTGCCTCTCTGTCGCCACCTCTGCTTGAAAAGAAAACTGCAAGTTGTTTCCAGAGGTTATTTTCTTTATTTGGATGTTTAAATTCTAAACAACTGCTGTAAGAACAAGCTACAAACGTTTCATTATTCTCAGCACACACATGCGATTTAGCAGCCAGGTATTTTTTCTGTTTAGGACGTATTTTCCTAAACAGAATTTTTAGCTTTAAAAATTCTGATTTTTAAAGCTAAAAATTCTGTTTAGCTTTTAGCTTTAGCTACAAAAATTTAGCTTTAAAGTTTTTAGCTTTTTTTTAGATTTTAAAAGCTAAAAACTTTTAGCTTTTAGCTTTAAAGATTTTAGCTTTAAAGTTACAGATTTTAGCTTTAAAGTAAAAATGTTTATCTTACAATATCTGTCTTTTTCTCAGGCACAGGCAGTCAGTCAATACAGCCAGTAAGGCAGATAGACACCCTGGCTGCATTAGGACAGGATACAGTGAAGTTCTTAAATAACATCACACAGGGAGCAACCAGTTGGCTTCAGTCTTTAGTAGATCAAAAAGACAGACCGTCGTCTTCTTCCACCACATCGTCCAATGGGATTTCAGCGTTGGCTTCACGCACTGAAGACAGGCCACAGGAGTCCAGAGAATACCCAGAAAACTTTGAGCCGCTGCGGTCGAGGTGTCTGGTGGACATACAGACCCCTCGCACCCCAATTATGAAGAACCCGTTTGTGTCTCCTCTGCTTGCACCAGACAGTCTTCTCACGGGGCTTCCACCAGTACATCTAGTGGTAAGAGATGATTAGGCCGCTTGAAGATCAGTAGGTGCTGAAGCTGTTGTTTAACTCTTTGATTGTTCTCCTCAGGCTTCAGCTCTTGATGCTCTGTTAGATGATTCGGTGATGTTTGCCAAAAAGCTGAGAAACATGAACCAGCCAGTGACACTAACCGTGGTTGAGGGCCTTCCCCACGGCTTCCTGAGCCTCGTTCAGCTCTCCAAAGAAACCCAGGAAGCATCTGACGTATGTGTGAGAAAAATCAGAGAAGTTCTGCAGCCAGAGGAACTACCTGCTGCTCATAGGCAGCCAGGGCTGAACTAGATCTTTCAAACCCATGGGTGGTCCATCAGGTGCAATAACCGACCAGGAATTAAATAAATAAATACAAAACGCATTTTGACAGCTCATAAGCCAAAGAATTATTTAAAAAAAAAACAAAGGAAGGGTTTACAGTTTAAGTTTACAGTAAACATCTCAAACTTCTTAGTAAGTCCATCAAACAGAACTGAAAACAAACAAGCAAGCAGTCACACTCGTTTGTCCAACTCAAACGAAGTATTTCATTTATGCTTAATTTTACTGAAATATAATGAAACGCAGTCTTGCTAAGTAAGTTGTATAATGACCAGTCACTGACCAGATGAATGTTTTCAGCATCCACCAACATTGCACCATCGTGCCTCTACTGAAGCAATAAAACCTCTCCAGATTGTAACCATGACAACATTAACACCAACGCAAGTGCGCTGTTAGCAACAATGTATGTCATACTTTGACCTCAGCTTTCGTGAGAAATCAGATTGGTTCAGTTAAATACCATTTAAAGTGAAGCTGTAGCAAACAGCACATTTATAATTCACAAACAGTGTTTGCTTGTGACGTGCGTGTGTGTGGCTTTCCTGGATACGGTTTTCCTGGAAACTTTTTATACTGCTATCTACATATTTACCTTGTGTTAAACACTGTACCTCATCAGTCACCTTTTAAAAACAAACTGAAAACGTTTGCTCAACGTTACACAGCATAAGCAACAATGAATCAAACTGACTAGTAACCAGTTTGTGTTACCATGCAGAACTCTAAACCGTTAATTATAACCTCATTAAATACATCTGTATTTATATCATTTGACTCCAAAGGTTTTCAGAAGTTAATTAATAACATGCAATAATAAATTATTCATTGGTTTTATAAGTGTTTTGTTTTTGTGTCATTTCAAACAATCTAAAAATTATGTCTGGATTTAGAATGCTGAGGAACATAAATCCATTTATTATTAACAATAATTTGTCGATATTTGGTTTATTCTTTATTAAAATGAGATGATATTAAAAGATATTATTTATGGATAATATTATAATATTATTTATGGATCATATTATGGATAATATGAAAAGATATTATTTATGAAAAGATATTATTTATGGATATTATTTAAGATATTATGTCATTTTAAGGGAGGTTAAGTGTATAAATACATACATAGTTAATTTGAAGGTCACACATAATGTTTGGTGTTTGCATTCTACCTGATATTTTTATTTCCTTATTTAAATAACATTCCCATATATTTCTTGTAGTTGTCACAGAATATTTACTGCACTGGAATGTCATTAATCTCATTATGACAGAAAGGTCAGTTATCTCTTTATCTGATTGTTACGTGCACAGACATTCCTGATGACTCCTGTATTCTGAAAGACCTTTTTGTGTACGTGGCTGAATGCCTAGATAAATCCACAGGGGGTGAACTTTTGTCCTAAAGACACTCTGTTATGTGCAAGATCTTTGGTCTCTGAAACAATCACCGGTGCATAAACAAATCAGTTTCAATCAATCAAATGTGTGGAACTTTTGTACTTTACTTCTGAAGAAGTATTTTGCATTTCTTTTGACATTTCTGTTATTACAAATTTACGTTTGTTACCTACAGGACAAAACACAGGACAAAAACCTGAATTATATACCTGCAATATTATTATTATTATATATATATATAGTAGATTCTTGTTATATTTACAAGACACGCGTTTGAGACATACAGTGTGTGCAGTGTATATGGCTGTATATGGATCTGTATGTAAGATTGTGAGTCACAGGTCTGAGGTCAGTTGATGTGGAAGGAATGACATGGCAGCAGACAGTACGGTGCTACTTTCTGGACTTTACTGCCTTTATCACGACACGGCAATCTGTCTATATATAGAGCCTCTACCTTCTCAACACACTCACACAGACGAGGACGAGCTCTGGAGAAGACTGAGAGGTAAAAACTAACTCTAGAGGAAATGTTCTAGAGGAAATGTTCTAGAGAAATGTTCTTTATGTGCAATTCAATCGAGAAATGTCGGTCTGATCATTTGTTTCTTTTAGACCCAACACAACCATGAAGGTCCTTCTAGTTTTTGTTATCGCAGCTTTTTGTGGTGAGTTTATTTGTAACCATTTATTTTACAAAGGAAAGATAATTTACATGCAAATATTTTAATTAGGATTTAATCAACAGGTTGCCATGCCAACGTGATGTGGCAGGACCAGCCGGGGCCAATCAGTATGGACCTGGTGAAAAATGCATTCTGGAATTATGTCGCTCAGGCCACCCTCACTGCTGAAGACACGCTGCAGATGATCAGAAGTTCTGAGATGGGACAAGATATCAAGTAAGCATGTAGTGAATTAGAAGATAAACTGACAAAGAAACCAACCACAGACTTTGAAGATCACAAACATCTTTCTCGCTTTCTCTCTAGTGACAGGATCTCTAAAAGTACGGACGCCATAAATGAATACACTCTGGCCATTCATAGTCAAGTCACTCCTCTGACCCAGGACCTGCTGGACAAACTTTCACAGGAGGCAGATCAGTTAAAAATGCGTATGGAACAGGAAATGACATCGGTACAGTCCCAGCTCAAGCCTTATTATGAGGAGGTTAGAGATGATCTTCAAAAGCAGGTCGAGCAGCTGAAGAAGGAGGTGACCCCATATGCTGAGACCCTGAACTCTGAAGCCCTCAAAGCTAAACTGCTCCAGGGTGCTGAGGAGCTGAAGGCAAGTCTGGAGAGAAGTCTGACAGAGCTGGGCCCTCAAACTGAGGAGCTCAAGCAGAAGCTGGACCAGCATCTCCAGGACTTTCAGATGAGCATGGCTCCATTAGCCCAAAGCTTCCAGACTCAGCTGGCCCAGAGAAGCCAGGAGATTCAGAAGAACATTAATCCCTATACAGAAGAACTGATAAGCAAACTGGATCCATATGCTCAGGATCTGAAGGCCCAGTTATCATCTCTCTGGGACTCTTTTACCAAGAACAAGCAGTGATCATCCTTCATAGACTTTCTGGAAATGCTACAGAACAGTTCACTTGTTACGTTCAGGTTTATATAAGATTATAGCTTTAGATTTATTGTACAACATTTAGAGTCTCACCAAAATGTCTTTGTTTGTTGCTAATGAATGTTGTTAAGAAACTGCTAAATAAAACAGTGTTTGATATCAAACAAAAACATCTACATCTTTGTTAAAGTCAAATGTATAATTTATTTCTAATGCTGTCCTACACCATATTTTTATGACTAGAACGGTTTTAAGGCCTCAGAACTTCTATTACGGCAAAACAAATACACAAGGGTAGCAGAAGAGAAGCCAAGATGCTGCTCAGCTTTCATTAAGTCACCACAAACATAAAGCTCACCTCAATGACAGGAAACTACCTGACATCTACAAACTGCTTGAGATTGTCTGAAAGCCAGAAACCCTATGAGTCATATTGAAGTTGTTGGGCTTGTCTGGGTCCTGGATAAGATATTCAGTCTGTCTGTGTCACATGCCCTGTGTCACATTTAAGTCAAATCCATTTGT
>JAZGTK010022472.1:0-10260 GCA_036877625.1 Ambastaia sidthimunki | reverse complement strand
AAAAGAGAAAGAGAGAAATGGACATTATGACCATAATTGCTTTCATAAAGCCCTACATTCCTCAGCTATACAGGAATATGGGTAAAACAAACAAATTTTTCTTAAGAACATCAGGGTCAAACTCAGTGCAGCCTCTTGCTAAAGCTTGACACATGTTCAAACAATTAGTTACACTTTACTAAATGGCCAAGCATGCAGATCCCAACACCTCTACTTCATTAACAGCCACCGAGTAACTAAAAAGGATTAACATCTATACTGAGAACACTGTATCCTGAGCAAGACAGCAACCTATATATAACAATACAGTGGATTCGGAGCATTGCATAAACAGACCCCAAATTCCAGTCAGTAAAAATACTGTAAGACATTATGAGGACACAGATGCACTGTGGAAAAGGAGATTGTTTCAAGCAGTATAAAGAGCTAGACTGACCTTGTTGGGTTGTGGCCACGTTTGCTTGTGTTGGCAAGATCATAGTCGTCTGATGTCTGTGAGAGAGAAGACCATGATAAACGTTTTTGAAGTGTACAGAACCTAAATCTTTTTTGACAAAAGAATGTATTTTTTCTAAATAAAAAAGAGTGCTATGTTTCTAAAGCTAGCCAAATAGTAACTAGCTTTAGCGGGGACCAAATTGGGCAATGTATAATTAACATTTTTGTATTAGGAAGCTACGTTTAAAGGATGGTTTTGTCTGCAAATCACCAGTGCATGTTCAAACTTAGCTGGTTAGCGGCACGCATGCAGCTGAATATTAGAAAAAAACTGGGGTTTCTGATTGTTAAGTTAAGCATGATTCAAGCTGAGCTTCACACTGGACATTTGCAGATGAGTTTATTAAAGTTGTAGTAAAAATTGAAATTTATTCAAATTGAGGAATTATAGTGCAGTTTATTTAGGCTGCTGAGCAGTGCAATTTGGCATTCTGATTTTTGTGCCGGTAAGCAGCCTTAGCGTGGGAGCTAAGCAGGGAGCTGAGGGTCATACCTGCATTCAGGCTGCCAAGGACTGGTGGGTGCACTATTGTAAGATAAATATAGGAATTGTTTGATTGATATTGTTTGCATTACTATGCTGTACTGGAATTGAGTTCTTATTGGTCTTATTTGTATTTGCATATATTTATGTGAAAGACATGTCTGTACGTTATTATGTGAAAGACAAGACTGTACATGATCTGCAATGATCCGTACCATCCGTACATGTCCAAAAAAACAAAAAAAAACACTCTTTGGTACGTTATATTTTTAGCTTGTTAGCATTTTTTACCTTGTTGTCACTGAAGCCACTCCTACCCTCTGAAAAACAACACAATAGTTCATGTCAGTTTTTAAAATTTGTGAGACTACTCATATGAATTCTCACTCAAAAACTGATATATAAAAATGTAAATTTGCAAAATATGTTTTCGTTAGCATTAGCATTACAGAAAAGAGAATATTTCACCACTCACCTTTTCAACCAGAGCGATGTGCTCAGCTGATTGGCTGAAGTTTCTGCCGATGTCCAGGACACTCATGCTGCCATTCTGACATTTTCTTATCCAGATCTGGTACTCGTCTTTCTCTGGCAAACGGTCCCAGAAGATCTTGAAAGCCTCCCACACAGTTTCCTGGCACACTGAGGTACACACACCAATGTAAATACACAGTGACCCCAAAATGTGTTTGGCCACTTTAGACACACTTGTGGAAATGAACTTTTTTTGCAATAGATAAAAAAATATCAAAGTGCATTTGCAAACAAATTATACAAGACATTTCAAAACTAACGTCACTCTTCTGAGCTACGTTACATGTGCGATGACATTTAACCAGCTGGCGTTCAGGTGAATGTATGAAATCTGTGTCTAATTCAATTAAATTCATTTGCTTTGTAAATGTGGCCCAAAAAAGCTGCATATACTGTATAAATTAACATATATGCCAACACAATCCTGCATTCATAAATACATACTGTATAAACACATACACACAAATGTTATGGTCAGACAGCTTTGTAACATTAACCCATACAGCCTCTTAAATGCAGACCAAACCAAACAAGTAGTTGGTTCAGACCAGCCAGAGTCTTTGTTGAGTGCCAGCATCTGGTATGAACTCAGATCAGCAGCCTAAAGTTTTACAGTTTTCACAACGTACAGCAGATGAGATGCAAGAGCAAAAAGATGCAGCCTGATAAACTACTGTATAATCACGTAGAAGAAAGGATCAGCCAAAACATCAGCTAGTGGAAACTGACATCTCTTATAATGGATACCCCATTGACTTTGAAAAGGCAGAAATAAAGAAGCAATAAGTAACATAATGGAAACATTTTTTATGCTTATCCATACATCACTTGTTCCAAACCAACTTTCATTTCTCAGTTTGTGAACCAAAATTGCTATTTCAGTATGTGCTGCATACCTTCTCAATGTACCCTGCAAGTGGAAAATTAAATGTGCAGATGGGGGACATTAACTCTTTCTAAATGTTTTGCGGCAACCGTTGATGCGTTCCACCTCCATCTGTCCGCCATACTGACTCTTCGTGATGGTTACCAGAACTCTAATGCGTGGGAGAGCAAAGGTCACCAATTTTCCTGGCAGAACGAAGGACCTGATCACTGTCTTGAGACGGGATTCGGTAGCAGTGGGGAATTCAGGAAGGCGAGCGGGAAGAATGGGGAATTCTGTAGCCTCCAACACTAGAACAATACATGCTCATGACATTGGACTTTAAGGACGGCTGTTAAGTGCTTACCAGACACCTGAGACCTCTACAGTCAAAGCCATCTCCTCACAAACACAAAAATGAAAAATTAGCATTACTAACTAAACCTTATGGAAAAATTTGTTTTTATTTGCAACTTAAGATAAACTGTTTAGCTTAATGTTTTGGCTGCTGTTTTCATACAACAAAAGTTGAAACTTGAAAACTTGTGGTGTCTGTCCATAAGGCAGGGTGTTTCGTGTGCATGTGCAATGAAACATTGAGTACTAAATCTTTAAAATATACAAATACGGGTATTTTCACTAGTGGTCTCAGACTGTGTGCACTGTAACATAAGATGTCATGGCCAGATTTAATCAACATTCATTTGTCACACAGCTGAAATAACCTGTGTGTAAAATCAGTGGCAATGCTTTGTTCTTGAGCTGTCATGATTGGGTTCGCCCAGGTCATCTGGGTCTTGTTAACATGAATAGGGTGAGACGTTCCTCAGTGGTGGTCTCCTGTAGAGTTTAATACTCTGATTCTGTCTTCACAGGCTGGTATGTTACAGAAATAGTGTGGCATGGAATAAGTTTTCTTGTACAAGTTTTTTTGCTCATGATGTAAAAAAGTGACAAAGAGACAGTGTGTTGCTAAAGTTTCAAAATCGTGCGTCAAATTTGTGTGGTTACTGGAAAGTTAATAGAATTGGTCAGGTTGGATTGGTTCATTATTATTGATGAAAAGTTGAGCTGTATGAAGTCATTTTTCTCGCAGCTCTAACATAATGTTCTCAGGGAGCATCCATCTACACCATAGACGACTTTTAAGAAGCAGAGAATCTCTTAGTAAAAGAAGAAATCACTCAAAGAATCACTCAAAGAATTGAGTGATTCTTTACGCCAGAATCACTCAAGAACAAGCAAAAGCCAACTATCATGGTCTTACCTCGTAGGTGGAAATAGTTCAGATGATTTTGTATTGCCTGCTGCATGGTTTCGTGTGAACAAAGTTGGACTCCATTGGGGAACAGAAGGTCCCTTTTCCGTCGGGACAGAACACTTTTCCACTCTTTTCCAGACTGACGGTCCAATACTGTACCTCCTACTGAGACCAATGAGTCGTTCAAAACATTGCTGTCCAAACTTTTTGTATATCCGTTTGCTAAAAAATCCTTGTTACTTCCTTCTATTGCATCTGATGAAGAAGGATAACATAATCACAAAATTGCAAACATTAAAAGACCTTTAAGGCCATTTTGTACAGTAGATACGTACCTGTAATTATGTACAACTGTCCTGTCAAAAGCAGCAGTATAAAAGCCCACCAGATGCATTTCAATGGTACATCAGGCATCGTCAATCCTTATTATTGTAAATCCTTATAAATAATGTCAATTCTTTTTAATTTATTGACATTAATTTGGACATCCCTCCTTGCATACCTTCAAAAAGTGCTTATAGTTAAATTAATCAGAGTGCATCGTGCATGCTTTCTTGGCTGCGAAGGTTTGCGATCATGTAGCTTTGAGCTGACGTCCCCCCACGCAGCTTAGCAGATGGCTCTCCAGAAGATTTTTCTTGCTCTGTAATCCTATTTGTTAATTCCTCTAAGGAAGCCTGTCGAGAAGTCAGTGATACTCTCTTATCGTCCACCTGTAGAATCCGTCTGGATGCTCAGACGGCCAGAATCAGACGCTGACAATTTCCTGTAATTTATGAAAAGGCCGTTTGAGGAGGTCAATTACGGGAATGGCTGTGTTGTTATCTATGAGTTCTGTTGTGTACAATTTTAAGCAATATGATTCATTTGTGCAATCTACCATGAATCAAGACCAGAAATGACCTGGTTTGACTTGTTTGATATTTTGTAGGGTTACCTGTTTATCTACTGCATGGCCTTTCTGAGGGTTTGCCATGTGCGATGGACACACAGCTGTAGGGACTTAATTTTTATTGGGCTCTGGGTGGGTTCCATCATGGTTGGCATGGAGATAAACAGATGGCACAAGCATCACTCAAATAAAACCAGGTGTTTGGTGACGTGTCACGGTTTGATGGTGGTTGCTAGGGGATACAACCAAAGTTATTTCAACCTATATAGACTTAAGTGCACTCAGGCCTGTGGTTAGGTTTTACTCATGCAGTTATTGTACCAACCCAATAAACAACATTAACAGTAAACAATAAATACAGCAACAAAACAACTATGACATTCAGCCCCTGCTATAAGAAGCAACCTAACTTTATAGCAAACTATATTGTGACATTTCTAATCTAAAAGCTGATATTATAGTGTTGTTGTTGTTTACTGCTGTTAACATAAAACTGTACGCTTTTGGATTCGTAGGTGATGTTTGTGTTGGTATTATCCTGAAATATTCACAAACATGTTTATTCCTGTTACCCGAATGCAATGTGCTTTAGTCCACCCTGAGAAATCAGTAAGTACAGTTACAAAAGAAGAGAGATTGTGTGAAGCCAGGAGGTGTGGCCAGTGACCTGACGGGTGGCTCAAATCCACTGTTTGATGGTAAAGGGTATTTGATGGGAGTTGGGCGATGGATATGTTGGGTAAGTTAAGGGTATCAAAGACGTGACAGGTCAAATCTCAAACTATATTCGAGTCCCTCACTATATTTGATGTTGATTTGTTTCTTTTGTCGAAAGTACTGCAGAAAACAATTTTTCTGTCTGTAATTTGTGTGTTTTTGTCTTAATTTAGTGTGATTCATTATTTTTAAAAAAGTGTAAATGTTATTTTAAAATGCACTAAAAATGAGGAACAAAAAAAACTTTATCTCAATGTGAGGATACAAACAAATCTGATTACGTAATCTGCATGTCATGTCATTTATTCCATTAAACAGTTTGACAGTATATTCAGGTTAAAAAAGGGATTATGACTATAGAACAAACCACTGATCCGGACAAGCTGGAAAACGCCTCTCAGTGCTTTTTACTGTAACCGCTTACCTCAACGGGAAGTTGTGTAAGCGTTTAGGTAGCTTTGACTTTGCCCAGACATCAGTTGAAGCCTTGAATTAAAAGAATTAATAGGGAGGGAAGGGTTGGACCAAGTCATCACGGGCGACATATCAACACCTCACCTGTTTGAATTCAAGCAGAAGGGAGACAAAGTGTCTTTTAAGGGTACAAAGCTAGTAACAGACAGTGGCGTGACACCACAAGAAGGTTTAATCGACGACCCTAGATGTTATTCATTGGACGAGACCGTACACAGTTGGGCGGTTGCCCTACGACCTGGGAGATCATCCAGTCAGATAAGACGTTACTCTAGTGGTCCTCACAATCAGTTTCTCTCACATATACAGTAGCTGAAAGATTGATTTACCAGAAACCCACTTACAGTTCAATTGGATGTCTTGAAACATGACGTTTCATATACGAAGTAACAGGTTTGAAATAACATTTGAACAATATATAAATACAAAAATAATCTATTTATAATCTATTTATAATTATTATTATTTGTTTTTTATTTATTTATTATTTTTTAAACATTTTAAAGTAGTTTCAATTACAATGTAAATGTTTTAAATTATTTTTTGTTACTATCCCTTTAAAGCTAAATCTAAAAATTAAACTGCAATATTAAACTGTAAGGACTGTGTATCATGCATACATAATACATTTAAGATGACATCATTTGTGATTTTACAGCAAAACAATCTACAGTGAAACAATACACAGTGTTTTTCATGTAAACAGTGAGCTAAGGTGAGTTCAAGTACCTTATTTTCAATCACTGATCTTAAACCAGTAAGAGATGGACATCTCATCTTTTTAGAGGCTATAATTCACCTTTAATCTCAGTGTCTAGTCCAGATTAACCAATCCAAGGCCATATAGTGTAAAATGACATCAGTGGGGCTTGAGGCTGGTCAGAAGCTACCTCCATTGTCAGAGCTAATTAGAATAAAGCCAAACCAAGAACCTAAATCCAACACAATAGTGTATCTCTGTCTGTCTGTCTATCTATCTATCTATCTATCTAGATAGAAAGAGAGAGAGAGAGAGAGAGAGAGAGAGAGAGAGGGAGAGATTAATTAACCTCAAATGATATCATTCTTAATGACAGCACTGAAGATTACTGAAAACAGAGAGAAAGAAAGAGACACGAGAGAGAGAGAGAGAGAGAGAGAGAGAGAGAGAGAGAATCATCAGGAATAATATCCAGTCAACTCATTTCAGTTGAGGGCGAGACAGGACACACTGCAGCATTCCGCTTTAAATCCACTCCCATCCCAGCAACACCAATCTGCTCAAAACAACTACAATAAAAAACTCCTCTTAATCACATTTCTGCAAACATGATATAGACATGTTTACGACAGGCTTCATAAAACTGTTAAAGCGGGTTAGCATCGGTTCTGTTAAAGACTCCAGCTGAGAGTCGACCCTCCAATTGCTACAACAGGTTTCCATTAAAGGCCAAAACCTTAATTGTCTCCGGTCAAGCATCCAATTAATCACATATGTCTAACCCTCCACTTATTGTCTTTGGAAACAAAAGTGCACATGAAATAAACGTTTAGCGCTAGTCATCAAAACCTCTTCCAACCGAACGCTAAAGCTAGCTCAGCAGGGGTCGGTGAGATGCCTGCATAAACCCAATTTTATTTTAGGATTATGCTTTTTGATGTTTTGTTTAAACGTTATATTTATTTTCATCGCTCCCACTTTTACAGTTTTCCATGACTGAAAAGCATTTTAGGTACACGCCAGGTTCGAACGAATACTGGATAAATAACGTTTACGATGTTTATTATTATTTCAGAAGGGCATATGCGGTCCAGCTGAGCTCTGGCCAACTCATACAAGCAGAAGACAAGCAGAACGACGCTGTTTCAATTTCATCAAAAACGCTTGTGTTCTTCCACGCGTCTCTGGAAAAAACTTATTTTATGCACTTTCTTTATTGGAGCAAATAACGGCATTATGGGAATTCCAGTACAACTTGAACCCTCGGGGAACATGATGCTTGTTTAGTGATGCCACTATTGGTTGCAGCTGTGGCTGACAGGGAGTTTTATATAACTGAATTTCAGTCATCATTCCCATCGAGACGTCAGTGGGGAAAATTGCTGCGTAAAATTCTGACACAATTTAAGACTTTAATGATGAGCCAAGTACCTTGTAGAGGAAGGACTGGTCCTTTTTTGTGATTAAAAAAAACAGCGTGGATAGTGTCTGATTTACAAACAAAACAAGTCTTAGAGGTCAGTTCTATAATAATATAAAAGTAATGGACTTAAGACACCCAACAGTTTTGGCGGATGTTGAGTTTTTGAGGCAAAAAAACTTTGGGATTTCTCTGTTGCAGATGAATTTTCAAGATTTGCAAGATGGGCTTCGCTCTAGCTGGTCAGTTCAGCTCTGATATTCTGTAGGAAACACTGAATCAACATATTTTGAATTATTTCTATTGATTTACATTTATATCATAGCTGTCCTATTATTCATGTATTTATGACCATTCCTGTTGAGGGTTAACAAATAAAGCCATCCAAACTTAAATTCAAAATATTTAGTTTTTTTATTTAAAGTAATCTAACGTGTAAATGTTAAAAATCACTTTTTAATAAATACAAACACAACATTAAATTATTAATATAAATGAATTATTAATATGTATTTATATATAATATATATTAATTTATATTATGTGCAATATGAAATAATCCCAAATATATTAATTTATATTATCTGCAATATGAAATAATCCCAAACAGATTGTATATATTTGGTATATTGCACATAAGGTGCTTCTAACAGTATCCCGGACTTCGATGTTCTCTGCTGAAATACTGGACATTTCCACACTGTGCCATGTTGTGTGTGACAGTGTCCAGATGCCTGCAAACATGGGCGTTCGTTTTTACGAGAACGTGGAGTACCGTATCAGAATTCCCTGTTCTCTCCCAGTCTGGCATCGTACACTTGTTTGACCTCGTTGCACTGATTTATTCCCTCGTTTATAAAGCCCGATCCAACATCTCCTGCTCCACTCAGAAACGAAACGGGGCAGAACGTCTAAGCTGAGCTACCTCTTTCCTCCTGGCTGCGAAACCAAGAGAACAATCTGTAAAGTGTGCTCGGGATGTCGTAACTATTTACGAAACACTCTGACGTTGAAAGTACACTCGGTTGGTGGCCTCTTGACTCATTTCTGCTTCGTTTTTCTAGGAAGGGAAAAACCTGTCTCTCTGTGTACTCACAGAAAAGTTCATGGGTCATTTAGTCCAGAGGTTTTGCTGACTACGGGTCATCGAGGTGAAAGGAAACTGACCTGGTGCCAATGTGAACAGAATTCGGAAGTGAATCACAGCTTCCATTCGTGCGTAATTCAGTGTAAATGTGACTCACTCCTGATTAACAGGAATAAAGAGGTCTTTGCTGAAGATGTCCACATGGTGGGTCCATGTTCTCACTGTTTAATGTCATCTGTACTGGGACCTGTAAAAAAAAAAGTCATACCCACCAGTATGAAACATAAAATCTCTATCATACTTTTTTAATTTAAAACTCATTAAGACAATAGTTTCAGTAACTTTCAGTTCCTCAAAGTTGTAAAATAAATCTTTTTTTATTACCAGTTTTACTTCGATTTGTACTTTTTTTCCTTTCAAAAGTCCCTATTAAAAAGTCACCAACATGAGTGCAAGGAAACATGACAGAATTATTATTTTTGGTGAACTATGTGTAAAAACAAAGTAAAAACAAATAAAACAACCCAAATCTTACATGCTGCCAGTTTCATCCGGGCAGCTGTTGTCTTTTCAAGTAAGTTTCTAGTAGGACCTGCTAAAGATGTAAGATCTTTCTGCGACATTTTGATGGCTCTTTCCAACAGCAGGTACCTAAGGAGAACGCAACAAAATTATCATAAGACAACATACAGTATCTTACCATTACAAACTGTTCTGAGCTTAAGCCTTTGGTACGTCACCAGAACAGATTAAAATGGCCACCCAGTTCAAACGTCTGCGCTGCAAACCGATAACTACACGGTACTCTCACAGAACTGTGAGATCTCACTTGAGGTAGATGATGACATCGTTGAGAAACTTTCCGTCTTTAGAACACTCAGGTTCTCGGTTGTCACGGTAATGCCGCCCTTGAAAGGGGGAGGTGGGTACTGGATCAGCCTGGTGGAAAATGTATAACTTTAGCTTTAGCCAAAGAAGCGGTTCCAACAATACAACCCCCTTCGCTAATCATGATGTATCAATTATGCCGTACAAATGAAATCTGAATTTCAAAAGCTTGTATGGAAACTTCAACAACTCAGTGGAAAGTTCGATGTCAGAGGTATGAAAACCTTTTCTCTCGGAAAGGCCAGGCAACATCAAAGTTTATGTTCCAGCTGTTGAGCTTATGGTTAAAGCATTACTAACCAATAAGACCAAAGGCCACAAAGCATGTTTTGCCTGTGACAGCCATTCAAAAACCCTGTAGTAAAATATCGTTATATTAAAATAGATGTTTCAGTAAATCATTTTTAGGGGCTTTTAAATAGCATGAGACATATTTTAAT
>JAZGTK010022471.1:0-10261 GCA_036877625.1 Ambastaia sidthimunki | reverse complement strand
TAAACGTGTTCATTTGAAAAAAGAGTTAATCTTCAATAACAGAAAAGAATAATTATATTTATACTGTAAAGTACTAAAAGTGTCTTTAAAACTGTATCTAAAGTACTAAAACATCTTCAAGTGTTGGATTAACACAGTGAGGCCATGATCATCTGTGTGTGTGTGTGTGTGTGTGTGTGTGTCTCCAGTGCCTCATCACAGTCCACATACACACAGCATGTATTGATCAACACAAACATTCTGACACTGTACAAGTACAAATATATGACAAGACAACATTTATGTGACAAACAACATCAATATAGTGTTACAGGTGATGTGCTGAGATACATTAAACACAACAACATGAGACAGAAGAAAAAGAGAGGATGAAGGGAGGGGCTGATGGTGTGGGAGGGGCCGCAGGTGTGGGAGGGGCTAATTAGGGTGGGAGGGGCTGACAGGATGGGAGTGGCTCTGGTAGTTTCTTCATGATAATAGGGCTATTCATAATCATCCTGCTCTTCATCAAAGTACTGAGAGACATGTCGAGAAAGAAAGAGAGAGAGACAGGAAGAGAGAGAGACAGAGAGAGAGCGAGAGAGAGAGAGAGAGAGAGAGAGAGAGAGAGAGAGATTTTGAGTGACAGTAAGAGGATGCAGCAAATGACAGGACAGGATGAGAGGAGACACAAGTGAGAGATTATATAGAGAGACACAGAAGGCAGAAATGAGAGTCTCAGCAAACACAGGATTTAAGTTTGTTTGCAGACGTTTGTTTAGTTCATCAGAGGTTTGAGTAACACTTTGATGTTACTGCATTACTGCAAAACACACTGAGAACTTCAATCAACAAGAACAAACACATTTTAAACGCAACACACGTGTATTTCTGTCTGCAGAATAAAATTCATGAAAGCAAGAAAATTAAATAACTGCTTAAACTCACAAAATCAAAAATTTTTAAAGGCACCAGCAATTCAAATATGATATTTAAATGCTGCAGTCATATATGATCTAGTCATCTATATATATATATACATCTTATATACATTTGTATGTGAAAAACTGAGATTTCTCTTATGACTCTCCATAAGAGAAAATCTGAGGACAGCTGGAATAAAGATTCAAGCGCTGAGAGAAAAAAGAACTCGGGCTGCATTAAAACAGAGACCTTTGATGACACAAGAGCTCTGGATGTATGAAAATATATTACAGGGGGTGTCACGTGTCTGAATGGCCAGACTGAGGGGCTTTTATACAGGTCAAATGTAACACTGATGCATTTTTCAATAACAACATTTCTGTTTTTTGTATTTTGTAGATGTTTCTGTGTAGTGCAAGAACATGAATAATTATCCTGTATTCTGATCTGAGATGCTTTTGTGATTAATTCAGTGGCATAAACTACCCATAATGCACCTGTCACAACCAAAACTACACCTGCATCTCACACCAGGACACTTCTGTTCTCACTGCTGTTTGAAAGTGTGCTGGGACGATGTGCTCTGAGACTCACGTAGCTGTTTGGGTCCTGAGACTGAACTTTGGGCAGCGGAGAGTCACAGTCAGGGCTGTAATGCTCACAGAAGTCAAACGCAGCCTGAGGGTTTGAGGCCATCAACAGCTGTTGAATCTCACCCTGAAGAAAACCAACGAAAAACAAGGAATGTCACTTTAATAAACATACATGAACGTACATCAGTCTTTGAGCGTGACGTATCTGGAATCTGAGGTCAAAATCGAGGCCCAGAAGCCTCTTTTTAGCATCTGTATTTTATAGCTGGTTTATTTGTTACAAAACAAGTTGTGTACTTCTTGACCAAGTTATACCAGACCTGAAAAACCTCCTCATCCAGCAGACGGGCCCCAAACACAGTGATGCCCTTGGTGTCCAGGACTGGGTTGTTGCTACGAGGCAGAGATTTGGTGATCCGATTCTTGCAGTCCAGGATCAGGGTAATGTTCTTCTTTTGGACAGAAATGGCAATGCGGTGCCACCTACAGGATGGGAGGAAGAATTGCAAGTATTTGTGTGGAGAGTTCATAAGGGAGTATCTGTATTTTATTGTGTTTTTAACAATCATTGTTAATTTTTACAGTCAGAGCCAGAGAAATAAACTATAAGAAACATTTTAGTCACTTCTTGGTTCTAAAATTAACATTTGAAACAACAGATTATAGATAGCAGTGCTTGTTAAACAGCAGTATTGTTCAAAAATTTACATTTGTGAGATTTAAAGACTTCAGAGGTCAGATACTGACTTTCCGTCTGCCAGGTTGACCCCTCTGAACAGTGGATAATCTTCGGGGGCGGGTTTGCGGTTTTGGTCTTCATAAAGAAAGATCGGTGAGCGGCCCAACTCCAGCCCCAGCTGCTGGACACCCTGATCGTTGTAGATGGACAGGAGGAAGGCCTGGAGACCAGCTTTGGGCTTCACCAGAGTCATGATGGAGAAGTTCTCCGGGAAACGTCCTAAAAATAAACATTTAAATCAAGAGTTATGAAAAAATCTAAGCAGGGTTTAAATGCTCCTGAGAGAAAATAAAGTGTTTTCTGCAAACCACAATGTTTGCTTATGCATTTTTATATTTTCTAGACATTTAGTAAAAGGAGGTTTGAGTACATTTTCACTGTAATATGATAAACTGTGTTTATTAAAGTGATTTCATTCATTTATTTGGTGACAGTAAGAGCTCTTCAGCTTTATCTGGCTGGATTAGATGTTAAGGATGCACCTGAGAAGAGCTGTTTGGTGGGGGCAGAGATCTGAGCTTTCTTGCTGATACGATAGGCATGATCCGGTGTTCCGGCCCGGCGGGAGGTACAGAAACCCGGAACCTTCTGCACACCTTCCGGAAGAGACGGCAACTGCAGCACCCGCAAAACATCCACTGGATCTGAGAGAGAAACAAAAACAAGCTTTAATCATCTAGATAAAACAACAGCTGAACTCATGATTAATTCATCTGGTCATGTGATCTTAATATGGCTGAGATGAGGTGACCCACTTCATGTAAAACTGCTACAGATTATGTAAAATTGCTTCATTTGATTTCAACATACATAAAGAAAAGTTTGACAAAGTAAAGTAACCTGCAGTTTTATATTTCAAACAGAGATGGCGACAGAGAGTCAGAAATGACAGATTACTGAACATTAATACTATTTATTTCTTCATGGAAAAGTATTTAAGGGAAAAAAAATACTGCACACAACTTAAAATAGAGCATTTACAAATTAATTTATTACTATGAATCTAATAATTAATGATTGCATGTTTACATTAGATAAATAAATTCTCATTCATTTAAATCTCAAATGAATTTATTATGTTAAGAATATCTACAACAGAAGTTCTTTATTTTAGTCTGAGCTCTGCAATGTGACATTCAAACATGCACTTGTTTTTGAAACCACTGTTTTAAGTGACTTAGAATATTCAGAAGTGCCCATTATTTATTTGGAAATTGAACTTTAAAACAGATGTTCAGCAAGCAACACACAATTTTTACATCTATTTCCATCTTCTTATTGCTTTTGGCAGCTCTGGGGGGTCTTTGTGGATTTAGTGAATTCGAATACCATCTGTTTAACTCACTGTGTGCACGGCCAAATGTACATTATTAACTGCCCAAACAATGCTAAATTCTCTAACCAACCAGCATTTATGTATTTGAGGTTTGAGGTTTAAAATATTTCTCTCTGACCATGAACTGACACAAAATTTCTGGGGCCCGACAAATCCTTGTTTCCTTTTGAACTAGTAGCAGTGATTTTCCTCTGAGTCTTTGCCAGTATTTCTGGCCCTTATAACCACATTGACCAAAATTGGTCTGTGTAGTTACCACAATAGTGTGGTTACGTCATTTGTAATTTAGTAACTAGCATTATTCATATTGCAGACCAAACATTAGTGGTATATTTATGTAAACTAATTAGAATGCAGCCTTCAGCTGGCCATGTAAAGACATAACTGATGTATTTAAAAACATGATACACTTCAGTATCAATACAATACAATACTGAGTAAACACAGTTTCAGGTTCAGAAATTTGTGCAGAAAAGAGAGAGAGAGAGAGAGAGAGAGAGAGAGAGAGAGAGATTGGTGGGAAGCTCTAATAGGTTCCTAACGTCACTGTATACGTTTCCAGTGAACAATGTGCACAATGTCTGTCACAGTTTCAGCAGACATCACCAGACCTTCCTGAAATAAAAGACTTCCAACAAATGTGACAGAACATTTCCCTTTTTACAGCAGAAGCAGGACATCAGAGGAGCTGCAGTCGCCACTATAACTAAAAACTTTAGGAAAGGCAAATTTTCAGGAACTACAGTTGAATTTTCCCAAATCTGAAATGTCTCCAGAAATGTTGCATTTGCAGGTCGATTTTTTACATTTTCAAAGTTGGATGTTTCGTGCCTTTTAATTGTCCACCAGACAAAATGTAGATGTTTGTGAAATAAAAAAGTAATAGCAAATCTACCCTCAACAACCAAGATATTTTTGCTGATATACTGTAACTTTCAGTTAACATCAGAACAGAAGCATTTCATGTAAACAGAAGCACACACAGAAGAGCTCAGCTACACATTTATCATGTATGTAACGTGTCCATGAATGTTTAAACCAAGAGAGGCTTGTAGCTTTCACAGCCGGCTCACACAAACAAACACTGTGAGCTCACACAGACCACAAACACTCAAAGCCTCATACACACACATTCTACAGTGAGTCATTAGCAGCCAGTGTGAACACAACAGGTTTCCACCTCTGGAACTCTAGGGGTGAGACAACATTCCTGAAGATCCAAAACCTGGATACTTTTATCTTCTTGACTCTTCCGTCTCTACTGTCATGTCTCATTCTTATGAACTTCTTCAAGAGACATCACCTGACACATTGACCTTTCAACTCTCACCCTCAGCGTCTCACAAAGATGAGAGAGACGGAAACAGGAGAAAAAAGAAATAGACACTTGACACCTGCACAAGTGTGAGAAGAAAACTCAAGCAGAAGAAACTTCAGAAGATTCAGAAGACATGAAGAAAAAAGCATCTTGTCTTCTGGACTGGTTTGTCCTCTCACGTTTTCTCTGTCAACCGCAGTTAGGCGTGTATGTACAGGCCTGTCCAAAGGTTGTAATTTCAATCTACTTTCTCTGTATTTATGATGTATTTATAATGCACAGGCAGCTACGACATCATACCAACTCCTGGCATAATACAGGGTTACAGAGACATATATATCAAACGTACATTTAATGTTCACAGATTGCCAAGCGTGTCTTTGTGGTTGATTTTTCCTGCTCGTGATAAACAGTTTCAAAAACTGCCTATGACTGTCATTAGTGACTCAGGAGTAGTTCTGCCCTGCCAGGAATTAACATAAAGGTTTTATTACAAATATAGTCTATTGACATAAATCACCAAACAGATTTTTACTATAATTAGAAAACAAACAAGAGAGAGACACAAAGAGACAGACAGGCAGAGAAACAGACAGAGACAAAGAAACAGACAGAAAGACAGAGACAGAGAAACAGACGAAGATAGTGACAGACAGACACAAAGAGACAGACAGACACAGACCGACAGACAGAGAAACACATAGACAGAGAGAGAAAGAAACAGACAGAGACAAAGAAACAGACAGAAAGACAGAGACAAAGAAACAGACGGAGATAGAGTGACAGACAGACACAGACAGACAGACAGAGAAACACAGACAGAGAGAGAAAGAAACAGACAGAGACAGAGTGACAGACAGAAAGACAGACACAGACAGACAGAAACAGAGAAACAGACAGAGACAGACAGACATTCAGTGCCAGCGTGTCTGTGTGGATCAGTACAGTGTGAGTTAGTGTGGGCACACAGAGCTCCTGTGATTGTCAGCACCGGGATGGATAAACTGACCACAGGGTCACTGTATTAAACATCACATGAGCTAAAAAAGATTGAGCGTTTATACAGACTCCCCACAGCTACTACTACACCCTGAATACACCCTTCACTGTAAACCATATTACACACTCTTCACAGAAAAACACACACATACTTCACTGTAAACCATATTACACACTATTCACAGAAAAAACAAATACATACTTCATACCCCAAGAATTAAACAAAGTAGCTATTAATAGCTCAGACTGCAGTAATGGAATAAAGTTGGCAAACACTCTAAACTTGATTCTGAGTTGAACCTGTTTCTTTTTCTGGACTAGCGAAAGGTGAAAGAAGAGATTGTTTGCAGTGTGTTTTATTTATAAAGAAACAGCTGGAAAACTTGATGCTCATGAGTTAACAACAGCAAGAACACAGAAGTTCATTCAAAGAAAATCAGCCCGACATTAAACTACTGTGTTACTTTTATCCTACAGTATCAGCTGAACTCTTTACTGAAATATACTTATGACAGTAAAATGTGCAGCAAGCTGATCCTTTCTGTGATCTTCAGCTTTGAGCTTAACTAGTTTGAAAGGAGACTAGTAAAAACATTTATAGATTTGGCAGACGCTTTTATCCAAAGCACCTTACAGTGTATTCAGGGTACATTTTTATCACTACCTGCGCTCCCTGGGAATCGAACCCACAGCCAAACGCATGCTCTACCAACTGAGCTACAGGAACTCCATAAAAGGGAAGTTAAATCTGGAAAGATGCCACAATCCATCAGTGAAGTTCAAAAGCTGAAATTCCCTGAGAAATACGTTAGACTGAAAGCATCAGGGTGCTTATTATGTGTTCAGATGTGGTGGTACTGAGCTAAAGAACTTCAGCCTATGTTGGGACTCTTGTGGTGTCATCTTCTGCATTCCACAAAACCCTAATACACAAATGACTGTGAAATACAAAAAAACGTCTTTGGTAAAGACATTTTCATTGCATGTTTCCTTTTTTAAGAATGTCTCCAGTATAACTATAGACTCACAAAAAGAAACAACTGTGGAAGACAGATTCAGGCCTCTGTTTAAAGAATTAATGTCAACGCAAATGCATCTGTGGATTTACACAAACCGTTACACCGACTTTCTGTGACGTCTGAAGTCAAAACTGATGCTAGAGAGCAAGAACTCTGTCCAAAAACAAGTGCTGGGACTGAATCTTCAAAACATTATCACTTAAAATCTCTCTCACACCACAAACCTGCTCTTCTTCAACCAGAGAAACAGTTTCATGGTCAACTGAGTCATTTGTGGACATGTGAATCTTCTCAGATTTAAGGCTGTGCTGTGGTTTGAGTGTGGAACAGTTCCCACTGCAGGAAACACTGAACTTTAGATGTCTAGAGTGATGCTACAGATATAAAAAGATTTTTTGGAGGGAAGGGGGTTAAACGTTTTCTCATGTAACCACTTTTTAATATTTTTCTAGAAAAGTGGTATTTGCTTGTGCACAAGCCGCTGCCACAGTGCTGGGGTGGTGGGTGGTTGTCAAGGTGTTGATATGCAGTTGCAAAAGTGTTCTTAATATTTTTAGTCTGTTGCTATGGGGTTGATAGGGTGTTCTGGCTGGTTGATGGTCCCAAGCAAACATCTATATGATATTTAACAAGTCCATCAGGGACCTGAAAATTTGGGCCCCTCAAATTTGTCAAGTGGCGAGAAGGGAAGGAAGGTTTTAAGCAACATTTCATGAAACTTCCAGGACTGATGGACACACCTGTAAGGACAGACTTTTCTCACGTGCTATGAATATCCACACTGGAATATTCCAGGAATTTCCTTTACGCACAGTGGCTCCATTCAGCCCGTGCCCTGCTTAGGGTGAGTATGTTTTGGTTAGCAGAAATGAGACAGACTGGTCTTTGAGAGTTCTGCCTTTGAAATGAGGTTGAAGGAACATCGATGTTAAATAAATATTCGCTCTGAAAAGCATGTTGTCTCTGAAACTCAGCCATCTACTTCAACAACACATGAAAACTAACTGAAATAAATGATAATGATCAGTTATTTCTTTTTGATATTAATACTTAAAGATGGTTCATATTTAACTTCCCTGCTAGCAGTGATAATCTCAAAAACTTGGCTTATGGTAAAGGTTCTAAAGGTTCTGTAAAGGTTGTCAAAAACATTCATGCAGTTATGTTAGTAGAATATCAAAAATGGAAAAAATGTTACTCTTAAATTGTTAGTGGAATGTTTTAAAAACGTTACAGAATTAAAAGCAAGTTTTGAATAACGTTCCTATAATCAAGACAAAAGCATTAATACAAGGTCTAAAAAATAGACTTTCAAAATAACATTTTAGCATTTGGTTAAATAATGGAAACGTTCTTACAAGCTAAAATTGTTAACTGGGTTTAAACCAGCAACTTCAGGCTCTGAAAGTCACAATGCAACATTCTCTCAGTGTGGAAAATACTGTTCAGGTGTCAGACTGAGACTCATTCACTGCATCTCACTGAACCACAGACTGCAGAATAATAACCCACTCACGAGAGGCACAAACATTCAGACTTCCTCCAAATCCACACGGGAGTCAAATAAAGAGAAACAAGAGTTTCATTCTGCGCTTGTATTAAACCACGAGCATAACAAGATTAAATAAGATCTTAAATAAGACGGTGTGTTCTAGATAGTGTTAAAAGAAACCTTGCATCGCCTCTCACCCGCTAGTGGTGAACGCAAGAACCACAGCGGGTAATTGTTCCCAGCTTGCTTTAGGTTCCCGGTGCGTTTTGGTAACGTTATATTTATGTTATATTTGGTTCGTTTAGGAACCAGGAAAAAAACAGGAATTCTATTTAAAAAAAGAACCAAGTGTCACAGCACAGTAACGTCAGAGGAAGTTTTTCCAAAATTAACTTTATGCGTTTGAAAATATTCCCAAAAAGCGCATTAAATTTTTGGCAAACCTCTATAAAAACAGCAATAAGTGCAACTCATAATTGTTAGCTGTGTTAACGTATTAGGCCGAACTCGAACCTGAAAACTCGACTGTGGGGTGCACCGTCATGTCCTATATCCCCGCCGGGATGCCAATGCGGCCTGCAGCTCATGAACCTGTGTTTGCTGTTGTGTAGCCTATATTTCTGTATTTATAACGCCTTAATTAAATAAAAAACTTCTGACTAAATCATATTACATAGATCAAAATATAACAATTGGGAGCAAAATAACATGTCACTGAATGTTAGGTTGCGAGTGGATAAGCCACAAATAAATATATAAATAGCCTAAATACAATAAAGAAGTTAAAGAGAGTCACATCATTTAACTGCATGTAAGTTAGTAAAAAAATGTGATTCATCATCGTCTTGGAAACAAAAACACACATCAGACCAGCGTCGCCTGCGTAATTTACCTGAAGTGCGTAAAAGCGCAGCTAAACCCCAATATTAAAAACAGACGGGCTGGACATAAAACAGCTTTCACATGTATAATATCACATCTTTCTGCAGTCAAAAGCACAAACATCCCGGGTTAGCAGCAGGAAAATTAAACACTCACCTGCTTGTGCCAGAGTTGCGCACAGGAGAAGCACAAGCGAGATCTCCACGCACCACGATCTCCGCTTCTTCCGAATATCCATAGTTCCTAAACGTGTTCCTAAACGTGTTCCTAAACGTGTTCCAGCCCGGTTCAGTTTTACTACAAGGCAGGACAATTTCAATTATAGTTGCTTTAGTCTAACATAAAGTCAGTCGAGCCAAAAAAGCACCTGAGACGCGTCTTTAAACGCACACCCACCTTGTTCTTCAATAATTTAGGATAGCTATCTTATGTACAAAATTTAAATAGGGGAAAAGGGGGACGGGTAATAAATATACAGATGTACAGCTTGAAATCCCAAATGCTAAAGCCCCATTGAATCTGAGTGAACAGGAAAGACGAGAGAGCGGAGAGAGACTTCAAATCACCGACTCTCTCAATCTCACTTTCTCTCTCCCTCTTCTCTCTCTCACGAAAAGCAAGAGTGTTTGTGTGTGTGTGTGTGAGAGAGAGAGAGAGAGAGAAAGAGAGAGAGAGAGAGAGAGAATAAGAAAGAGGAGAGAGGGAGGGAAACTCGTGTTTTCTTTACGCATGGAAAGACGTGCGCGTCTTAAGAAATCATAAAACGACCTGCGGACCAAAATATCTATATTTATTAAAGCAGCGTTATTTGTTGACGTGCCAGCGACTGATATGCAGATCTGGCGGTTTATTTCTACGTATTTATTTCTGTTGGACAGCTGAACCGTGTGGGACCGATGGGGCCGCAGGCACGGCGAGCGTCGGCAGCCAATCAGAGCTTCATGCGCTTATGGCGTCACGCACGGCCCGCCCCCTTTCCA
>JAZGTK010022470.1:0-10261 GCA_036877625.1 Ambastaia sidthimunki | reverse complement strand
TTCTCTCTCTCTCTCTCTCTCTCTCTCTCTCTCTCTCTCTGTAAATTATTAATGGTTGCTGGATGGTAGTGACTAAAGGAAACACTGAGAATTGAGGCTTTTATTAGTGGTAACTGGTCACTTGCATTAAAACAGGAAAGAGAATAAAACCTCCTTCTATAACAAATGCTTCTAAACAGGCTGGGGGGTCTGAAAGGTTTCTTTGGCTCTGTGGGTGGGTAACATGGGTTGACTAGTCAACTAGTTGGTTTTAAGAGACAATTACCTGTGAAAGGTTTGGCTCTTTGGTGCTTACAAAACATTGTTCTGTTTTAATACAACAATGCTGCCTCAACGATTGGTGTGTGTGTTTCTGGCCAATGGCAGATGAGATTTAAACATGGAGGATTGTGGGAAACCAGTTTGAACGTTTTTTCTGTTACATTTGATGATGACTTTACCTTTAATAAGCTTTGTATATTTTCTTCTAGTCAACCTCACCGAGCACCTAGTCACTATAGTTAAGTAGTCCACCATCCTGGGCCATTTTAAGAAGATGAGAGTCCACGTTTCCCTCAGTTATACAACAGTCTGTCCTGCCTGTTGAAGCCATCTCCAGTTTCTATTGATCTTCAATAAAGAGCTACGCTGGCCTGACAACTGTTGTCATCGGCAGGATTCCCTGACAGCCCACAGTCGTTTTCTGTCATCATGAAAAACCTAAAAACACATTTGCAGGAACATTAAATACATGTGAATTATGGTCATGTAAAAATTTGTGGTCAATTTTCCAGTTACACCCAGGTGTAAAATATTTAGCTGACTAGAAATGTGTGCGCTTTTTGAGGATGAATTATCTATTAAATAGTTTGCCAGCGGGTTTAGAGGAAGTTCAAGCGTTGTCAGAAAGTTTGGGAATCTTAATCAGGGATATTAAAGGAGTAGTTTACCCAAAAATGAGAATATTCAATAATTTACTCACCCTCGGGCCGTGCTAAGTGTAAATGACTTTTTCAGTTGAACACAGAGTTACATTAAATAATATTCTGGCTCTATCTCAGCTTTATAAGTTACACAGTAATTGTATTTTAAAACATGTTTGAGGCTGCAGTTCTGTTTGGCGCTGCTAACACAGACATTTACACATATCACATTTATTAGCCTTAATTTATAATTTATACATAAGAGAAAGTCATTTTGGCTGGTTAATAACTCCAGATGAGTGCATTCTAAGTTGTTTCATTGAGTGTTTTGGTCAGTAATAATTGTATTTATTAGGTGTGTTTTGTATCACTCGGTGACTGTCTTTAGCTTGAATGTTAAAGTCCGGATCAGTTACACTGTTACAGTTAAGCTGAGAGAGAGAGACAGCGAGTGATGGAGATGGGCGGTCAAACTGCGAGGTGAAGCAAATGAGCGCATGCTCGTGTTCAGAGAGAGAGAGAGAGAGAGAGAGAGAGACTGTGCTTCATTGAGAAAAAGCAGGGGGGGCGTCAGGCACGAAGCGAGGGAGAACGCAGAGTGGAGAGGTGGAGATCTGTCTGTTCTCCGTTAGCGTGCACTGAAATGCGCTCGCCGCATGTGATGCAGAACAGCAAGCAACTGATGCTGTGCGGATCTTAGGACTACATCACTGAATACAGTAAGCTGTGTGTGTGTGTGTGTGTTTTGCACATGCGTAGGCATGCATGCATGCATGTGAAACTATTAGTAAAGGACTATTCTAGCCAAACAGTTCTGTCGTGATATTGTGTCTTAAATCAATCTGCTTATCCCTCAGTCACAGTGTTACCTGTCTCTTACTTCATTTCTCATGTCAGAGACCTTATTGAAATTATGACTCAAAGCTCCAGTGCATTGTGGGAAGTGTAGTCATAATCCCTCTGACAGCCAGCAGGGCTGCAAGAGGAGAAAATAGGTCAAAGAGTTGAAGGAGATGCACTGAAGTTTAAGTCTGTATGAAATGCTTTGACGTGTGAATGCGAGCAGGACTGATGCACGCAGTGTTTGCATGTGTGCAGGCTGTAGACTGCAGCTTTCTGAATCTTCTGTGCTGTGGGTTTTGACATCATTCTCTGACGTCAGGTAGAGCCACATGCAGGTTTACACAATCCTTCATACGTCTCAAAATAGGGCAGATGTGAAAACTGAAATCGGTTCTCTGTATCTTTTGCAGGATATTTTGATATTCCACTTGAAATACAATCATTCAGTTTCTGCTCCTAGAACCTAATTTTCACAGGTATGATGTTTAATTTAATTTACTTTTGGTGTGGAACCGAGACGTTTTACCTCGTGAGCATTAACCAGACAGATATTAATGACTATAGGTGGCTTAATGACAAGCTTTGGTGTGGGTCAGTTGGTCGTGGGTGTGTGTGTGTGTGTCTGCCCACTCGTGCAGGTCAATACAGAGAGACAGCGAGTGAGGTAGCGAGCGAGGCAGCGAGCGAGGTAGGGCGTTTGCTGAGGTAATGAGGAATTCCCTTTCACAGAGTCCTTGCGTCCTCTTCCTCCTCTCTGAGGGCGGATCAAGAGACTTTTTCACGTCACACGTCACAGATCTGAGCGGGGGTGATGAGCACACAGGGTGGATTGATAACACACATCAGGAGGAGGCCGTGAAAATGACACTTATGGGAAATTTCCAAAAACTGCTTATGAGGGCGATCGCTCCTCTACTGAGGCGGTGTGATATAGATGTGCTGTCCCTGAGCTTTTTTCCCTTTTGACACGACGACTGACGGCACAGATGAATTGTGGGATGTTTTAAATTGATTCGTTGAACTGATTCGTGGATAACTGATTTGTTTGAACTCCTCTGAGGCTGTTTGTGTTAAAGTTGAAATGAGAGATAAGATTTAACCTGACATTCACAGTCATTGGTTTTGCATATTAAACGAAGAACGATCAAACGTAAAACAAGTCGCACACTTTAGCTTTCATTGTCAAAAAATGGCCACAATGTTGCTTCATCTTTTTCACGAATGAAATCATCATCGAGCCCCCCCCGCTCACAGATCTGTGTGTGTTCTCCCGCAGAGCACTAAACACCCGTGTACACTTCCACCTGAGACACACACACACACACACACATACACACACACACACACATATACACACACACACACACACACACACACATACACACACACACACACACATATACACACACACATATATACACACACACACACACACACACACACATACACACACACATATACACACACACATATACACACAAACACACACACACACACACTGGTTATTTTTGTACACTGTGTGCTAGAACAGAGGGAGAGAAACAAAGAGAGTGAATTCTCAGCAGAGATGAGAAGAAAATGAGAGAGAAATGCACACTGAAAAAAACTCCGGGTCTATTAATAACACACAGCGCTCACACACAGTTATTTAGACACATTTCCACTGATTTCATCTTGTGTCTTTGTCTTCTCATTGTACCGTCTTATTAAGCCTCAGTAATGAGTCTGATTTAGATGTGAAAAGCATGTTGCAGTATGTTGACACACGTGTTTTGTATATCTTGGCTTGTTGAAAACGTGTAATAATCGCGCAGTTTCCCGCCCTCATGAATATTAATGACATGAATGAGTTTTGAATGACGCTTTTAACAGCTGAGAGATTGTGCAGATCTGAGCTCCAGGACATACGGCCCGTGAGTCACACGGCTCATGAGAAACAGTGACAATGACATGCAAGATGTCCGAGCACTGAGTCAACACATTCTGCTCCAAAATAAATATTTATTCTTTTGTTTTGTTGTTATCCAGCTCAAACAGAAACGTGCCTCTTAATTATGTCTGTAGACTGAATATCAGTCCAACCCAGAGCTGAGTTCTGTCTCGTAACACGCCACACAACCCAGTCATGATATAACTAGCGCCTGGTGTGTTATTTGTTATCTAGCTAACGTTCTGAATCAGAGACAAAAACATACTGCTAGTTAACTACAGCCAGTACTAGATCCTGAATTCTTATTCATCTTACATTTCATCTTACATCTCTGTGAGTGTAGAGATGTATAATGAGACTACAGACCTATAGATATTATAATGTAAATATATAATGTAAATTATTTAGTCTACTTAGTGTTTGCTGTTAGGATGAAAAAAGACTTTCAGCCAGCGTAACGAAATACTTCTGAAAAGATCTGCCTTTTAAAATTGTGAAATGTATTTGTAGTTTGTCCTCGTGGCTCATTCAGGTAGTTTGTGGTTCTGTTGAGCCGGACGGTTCTGGTGTTCTGAGTTCAGTCACTGTCTTGTCACTTTTACTGTGAACTCTGTGTCATAGATACAGCCATCTGCTCCCTCACAGAACTGTGTCCTGTCTCTTCTGTAAGCCAGGCTTTTCATTGGCTGTCAGCTGGGCCAATCACAAGTAGAACCAGTGTCACTGTGTGTAACTTCTTTTAATGAATAGTGTTCGTGTAAGAGAAAACACTGGCTTTATAGCTGAATGCATTTGGTCAACGAGGGGCAGAATAATAGTTTTTTGTATCTAGATAACTCCTGCTCGTGTGTGTTTGGTCTGAATTCACCTCATTGTAAAATGATTTATGCCTCGAAACATTTTGTCTTTCTCACAGCTTCTCCAGTCAAATGAATGGGCTGAGAATGGTCATATTTTGTAAGTGTGTGACAGTCTGCAGTGATTGGTTTGTTGTGTTGGAGTGTCTGTTTATCTGCACTGTCTGCCTGCACTTGATAGCCAGCATCGTCTTTGCATACTAATGGCAACCGTGGGAAAAAGCTGTATTGTGTGTGTGTGCGCGTGTGTGTTTGTGGTAGAGGAGAGGAAATCAGATCTATCACCTCAGCGTTCTCAGTAATTGTGTTAAAAGTCAACATTTTCGCTGTATTCCTCTCATGTTCAGCCCTGATGTTATATTAACACAGTTATTGATTAATTGTGTTGCATATATATTGTTGTCTTTGAAGTAGCTTTTAAAGAATTGAGATTCAGGCACAAAACAAAATGAACCTCAGCTGGTTTATGCCCGTTATTCCATTAAAGTATGTTTGTCTGTAATTTTTCATCAGAATCAAATAACTGGTCTGTCTTTTGTTGACGTTATTGTGGACACACAGATACTCAAAATTCAGTTTAAGACAGTAATGACATCACGTGATTCTGGCACTGGATTCTGTAGAAGAAGCAGGACCATAAAATGTTTGTCCAGTCATGTAGGTCTCAATGCAAAGGTGGGATGTTCTACTCGCTTGTGTGTGTTTGTTTGTTTTATAGGAGATGTGGCTTTGGAGATCGCTCTGAAAGATAGCATGCTAGCCTCTCTGAGATTGTCTACCCTGCCTTAAATGTACATTAGAGTGTTTTCTGGAGTGAATGCGGTTGTAGAATGCGGTTGTCACGCCTGTAAATATTTGTGTCGTGCGGTCAGAGGTGTATTTAGAGCGGTAACTTTATCCTGCTGCGGATGAGCTGTCATTTACTCCAGACAGCGTAACACCCCTCACTGCCCCCTGATTCTGCCCCTGACCTGCCCTTTCACTGACCCCAGTTTGCTTGTTGCTCAGCGTTTAAATTCAGTGTTTAGCATTTTGCAGAACTGAGTGAAATACTGACCAGGTCTGGGCACTCATGCAGTCAGTGCACCCACAGACAAACGCCAGCTGACACGGTCGGCCTGTGCCAGTTTGAATGCCAGGCTGTGGCATATGCCGAGCTAATACAGTAATCCAGAATGCACTTTAGTATCTGTATAAACGGTTGTTTAAGGGTTGTAGTTCTCTCTCTGTGTTTGTGTTGAGCGGTAGGGTGAAAGGATGAAAATAGAAGTGTTTTCCACTGAGTTGGGGGTGAGAGAGACGGGCTGCAGTGTGAATTCTGTGCTGTTGTTTTTGGAGACGAGCAGCACCTGAGCAGATGGCTCAGATCAGTGTGAAACACTCGCTGCCAGAGCCGAGCACGTCACAGAGGACACCACTACATTCATGACTTAAACCTGCACCATCAGCCATTTTACAAAGCGTTGCATCAAAAACATCGCATTCAGGCTGCAGTCCGCAACGTTTGCCTCTCTGCCGCCATCTCTGTTTGAAGCACAAAATTAATTTTCTTAATCTTCTTTCTGTTTGCAGACTGATGTTTGCCATAAATGATAAATCATTATTATAAGGTTATTGTTGTGACTTTGGTGATGGTGTTGAACACTGATCTGGACTTGCTCAGTAACTGAGTTGGGTTTATTTGTTTCTAAAAGTTTTAAATGAATGATTTTAGGGGATTGAGTTTGTGTCCCTCTGAGCTGCTGAAATAACCAGATCTGCACAGAAACAGAAGGATTTGACATTTGCACGAGTCCGGCAGTCGTGCGGTGAGGCCGCTGTGTGTTCTAATAGCTAGCAGTCTAGCACACTTACAGAACAGCAGCGTGGGCAGCCGGTTTCAGTGTGTGTGCTGCTGTTTGCTCAGAACAGGACTTGCTCATTCATGAAGACTGAAATCTGTGAGTGTTTATCTGTTTATTATGTTAATGATGTTCAGATCAATCCTGTTCACTCTAAATTATACTAATGATACTCGATGAATTCCATTGTCTTTACCAAAATATTTTTTTCCTGTTTTCAGGATATTGTTGGAAATAATTAAGAATTGTACCAAAATAATTGAATGAAATTCCTGACCAAATTCCTGATTTGATAATGAATAGCAAGTAAATACATTGAATAATACGTTTTTACACTCTTTTAATGTCTTTGTCTCAGGTTGTGATGAGGGTTTGCTTTTATGCTGGTGTTGTGATGTTTTCCAAAGGTACAAGAACAGCTCTTTAAACCTCAATATGATTCAGCTAATATTGTTTGTATATGTATGTATTGATCTTGTCTTGGTTTACAATCACACAAACTGATACCAGAACAGTGTCAAACACTATGAGGAGTCTCACCCTCACGTCCCTTCAAAATAAACCTTGCTGAAGTAATGAAAGATCTAGGAGAATCATTTTGACTTTTTATGTGGCAATTTCAAACTTTGAAGAAAGGGCTGCTGATATTACCATAATGTTACTGTTCTTTATGCAAACCTTTATTCATTCATTTTCTGCTACAGCATAAACGTGTCCCTGCATATCCAGAGGTGAGCTTTATATAAAGATACAAATATTTGCCTTGTGATGCACTAAATACAATTGAACAACACCCAGTGACATCTTAAGGTGCTGCTTGCTGGGAATCGAACACACAATCTTTGCGTTGTTAGCTAAGTTCTCTACCAGCTGAGCTACAGCATCTGTAGTTTGATGACTCAGAAACATAATAGCACATCTCTGCTTAAGTCACATGATTTGAGGTAGCAGACGCAGTGCCAGTTTAATGTTTGGCGTTGGGTCTTACCCTAAAATGAGCACTAGTATGTAACACGGATGTTTCGGCAAAATGAATTACGGTGACAACTGAAGCGAGAACAGCTGTGTTCAGAGCAGGTGTGACTCCAAGAACCGGACTAACACACCTTATTTTCTTGTTCCAGTAAATACAGAGATCATAAGAGGCAACACACACCCTCTAAAGCTCAGCAACCTCTTCTGATTGGCTGATCAAGACAGTGGAATGTTCTCATCGAGTGTTCAGAAGTCTTGAAGGTTTCATAGCTTCTTGCAGAAACTCTGGTACAGAAATAGCAAACGTTATTGGCAGCTACGTCACCAGCTACCTGTGTTAGCCGGAAGGAAGAGAAATACATAATTGGTTTTCCTTTCAATGCGAAGGCGTGCGTTTTCCAAGGGTGGACAAGAGAAAGATGGAAGAAAGAACGTACGTGGGGGCAGCAGAGGCGTGACGGTGTAAATTGTGTTTGTTCTGCCCTCCAAATAGACACACGGGTAATTGGGGCAGTTCACAGGGGTGTGAGATCGTGTGTGTAATTGGGGGACGGGACAGATGCGCACCACATGGGGCGGAGGGAAATCTATTCTCTCTTGGTGACAGAGCCTGTTGCCATGGAGCTCCTGGTTCTATTGGCGGAGGCCTCATCCAATGGGGTGGCAGTTTCATCATTGAGAATTTTCTCTCTCTCAAACAGTGAACATTGCATAATGTTTGTAATGGGAGCCAAAACAGGCCCAGATTCTAACCCAGCACACTTATTTTTAGAGACTGAGAGATGGGGAGAGGCTGAGCAGTTTTTCTCCCACATATCCTGAGAATCTAGTGAAGGATCTTGGTCCAGCAGAACACAGCGCTGTTCTTCATGGTCCTGAGCTCTTTGGTTTCATCTTGATGAGACCAAATGGTATTTCTGATGGTGGTGTCATGGACAAAATGATTGTGGTTTAATCGGGCCTTTAGAAGAAATCAGTGAAAAAACAGTTTTTATGACAATTAAGATCTAATTACAATCTATTAAGATGAACTATTTAGAATAAAAATATAACAGAAAACATCTGGACAGTTTTAAAGATTTGAGAACTGTGTGTGATTTCCATGAAAATGTTGTTCATGTCTTACTGGCTACTTAGTTGTACATTTATGTGGATACTTTTATCCAAAGCGACTTGCAGTGCATTCAAGCAACACATCTGACCAGTATGTGCGTTCCCCGGGAATCGAACCCACAACCTTTGTGCTAATGCAGTGCTCGAATAATGAAGCTACAGGATGTGTTTTTTTCTCCTCCTCACAGCTGTGACTCATCTTACCCCCTCCCTCTCATGGGCTTCGTCCTCTTCTCTTGCTTCATCAGTCAGTCTGTGCGGCAGGATGTTTCACAGTCAGTCAGACACACAATCTGTGTGTATTAGCTGTTTTAAACAGGGAATCCTTCTGTGACGCACTTACCCTGCAGTACAGCAGTCAGACCATCAGTGAGTGCACACACACACACACACACACACACAGCGCAGCCCACACACACTCTGTTATAAAACAGTGCAGATAAATGCATCAGAGAACTGACTTCTCTCTCTTACTGCTACACAGAGTCTTGAAACGTAGTTCAGATAAGATTCATGTTTTAAACCTTTCACTGTAATTTTTCCTCATCCATTATAAAAGCATCCAGTAAATCTCAGGAGATTAAGAAATATTTTCCTTGTCGTTCCAGATTATCACTAACATGTGTTTGTTGAAGGGCTTTTTAACCCAACAGATACAGTGACACAACAGTGAAGTAATTGTGGGTCATTTTTACGTCTCCCTAAAATCGGGTCAGTGTTTTTGTCACCCCTGTGAGCATTGTTATGTTATTTGTGTCTTGTTCATATGAACAGCAGTCCAGGTGTGTTGCCTCGTGTTATTTTGTAACTCAGTCGCCTGCAACATTGAGACGTTTGTCTTAGATTGTTTTTCACTGTCTCATATTTATTTTTAATATCGTTCTCCTCTCACTTGGCCCTCCTCTTCCTCACCACAAATGGCAGCAGATGAGGATGACGTTGGTGTCTCCTTGGCAACAGGAGGAGAGCGAGCGAGTGAGGGAGGGAGAGGGAGGGAGGGAGGGCGATGGCTCATTCATGATCAGTTCTGTCATTAAGTGACACTTTATCTTCAGAATGAGTGTGTGTGTTTGTGTGTTTGTGTGTGTGTGTTTCATGTGCTCAGGGCTGATTTTTCAAAAGCATTTCTTTGCTGCAGCATATTGTGTGTGTGTGTTTTATTAGTGTGTGTGAGAATGATTGGCTACTCATGTCATGTGCTTCTGGTGACGTCTTTTCTGCAGTCGGGAATCCCAGCTTATTCAAGCTCGCTTGCTCTCTCTCTCTCTCTCTCCCTCCTCCACCCGTCTGGTTTTGTCTCTCTGCAGTATGACGTCAGTGTTGGAGTTTCCTCTTCTCTCTGCTGTTGAGGATGTTGATCATTTTCACTCGTTTGATCTCGAAAGCTTTTTGTGGTTGTGTTTCTCTTTTTTAACAGGATTGTGAGCCAATAGATTTCAGTTTGATGTTAATATATATTTGTAAGAATGTTCAGAGTAACATATAGTCATACTGCAGTATGTGAATTTTCTGTATGTATAAAACATATATATTTTATTCTGTGTCCCACAATGTAATGTGTTCACCAGAATGTCAACATTTCTTTTCTGATTCATTAATAGACGGAGTTGCACAAAATAATTTATAAAATAACTACCCCTGTTGCATAATGTTGCTAATGCATACTGTAAATCCTGCTTTTTAAATTGGAAATCTACTGTAAATACTGTACAGTATTATGTTACAGACCTGCAGTTGTGTTGAAGGCTTATGTAACAGTGTGGTTGTCTCCAGCAGGTGGCGCTGTACAGTTGCAAGAGT
>JAZGTK010022469.1:0-10261 GCA_036877625.1 Ambastaia sidthimunki | reverse complement strand
GTTTCCTAAAAGCCAAACGTAGAAGAAACCAGGAGATTTAATCAGAGTGACAAATATTAAAAACAAACATCCCCAACATAAAGATAAAAGCCAGACTTATAAAACAAGTCATTCACACCAACGGAATGTTAAGTGGTTTCAGAGCAGAACTTTTATGTGGTTTTGGGTTTGACTTTAAAATTCTTTACTCAAATATACCTAAAATTTGTTCCATATACGATTACATAACATGCATTAAAGAAAATATTGCACAAAAATGAATGACACTTTCTCTGAAAGTCATATGAGATTTGGATAACTGTCGATAACTCTTTGTGTGTCCATACCAGGACGTGTGTGTGTGTAAGTGTGTGAAGGGAAAGCTACGTCTAACACACATCACTTGGTCTTAGAGTTAAGGCTGATCTATTTCTCACACTGAAACAGTCTTCGGCATCGCAGACTTGTAGTTAGTGCTACACTTGCTATTCTTAAATAAGTTTTAAAAACATGGACACAACACTCTATTGGACTGAGTTATAAAAACAGAACACACAGAAACATCGACTCACTAGAGACAGATACATTCTTTAAAGCATATCTCCGTGTGTGATGAATTCCACGCAGTGACACGAGTGTTTGCGACAGCCATGCAAGTATTCGTTATTTTGTGCTGGGGTCTTTGTCCCCTTTAATGACTGATATGTTTGGTGAGGCTTTTAATAATAAAGTCAGTTTAGATTAGTTAAATTATTACATACGTATGAGCATAAGGCTGCCATTTAATGAGGGGTGTGGTCTGCATTAAACCCCACCCACAACTTTACAACGATTGGTTGGCAGGATAATTTCGAGTCTATTGCATCTTTAATGAGATGCCACACCTATCAATGTCACAAAATGCTTTGTGTTATAACGAATATCATTAACACGTTTCTGTGGACATTTCATACGGCCTCTGATTCTTAACTTGTGATGAGTGTTTTAAGGTGCATAGGTCGGTTCGGTCAGATTTCCATTATACGATATTTATGTTGAGGTGTGTTTTACTAAATACAATAACCCAAAATATATAACCCAAAAATAAAAACTTATCACAGAAATCGTATCTACACAGTGTCATTCAAATATCAGATCAGAAGGAAAAAAAAACAACAAAGCAAAACAAACAGCAAACAGAAAAAACAAACGCTTAATGTCGCAATTCAGATGCGGTCGTTCTTTTGCAGTGGTGCAGAAGTGACCGAATGGTTCACGATGATATAAATCCTCTACGCTACGGCCGTGTCGATACAGGCAGGAGGCACTAAGGGGGGGGCATGTGCCAAATCCAGTACAGTGCCCAGCGCAGCACAAATGCGCTCAAATCACGCACACCCTCCCCTGCGCCCTGCTCGGGAGCCGCTGCGGCGGTCCCCGCCTGGCCCTTCCCACGGCCCCCCTGCAGCAGTGAGACGGCTTTGGGCAGAAAGACACGTCCGTCTGTCACCTCTTCTGCAAGCTGCGTATTTTCTTTGAGTATTTGAGCACGCGCGGCGAGCGAGAGTGCAGCTTCACGAACAGCTCGGGAAACTTGTACTGCGGGAACAGAGTCTCCAGGAAGCCCTCCAGAAAGACGTAGACCAGCCGGCGATTCAGCGGCTGGTGCTGAAACATGTCGAAGACACGCAGGATGCCCTTGCGTGTGGTTTCCGCTCCGATGATGTGCTTCAACTCGTCTGACAGAAAGACAGTTTGATTCAATATGATACTTTTTGTTACACAACGTAGCATGTTTTATTTCACTGAGGTGTCGTACACAGATTCTGAGGTTTGTTTACCTGGCATGATGCCTAACAGTGTCGTTTTGGCCGCCACTTTGGTCCTCATGCGGGTGCTTTTGTCTCTGCGGGGCGGAGTCTCAGCCAGAATCCCGTTGGGCCAATAGGAATCTCTGTAGGGACAAACACAGTCAGAACCAGGACCAGACATGACCCAAGATAGACAGGAAGTATAAACCCATCACCTGAATCTCTTCACATAATCAGACACTTGCTCTGGTGAGGTCATGCTGTCCACATGATCAACGATTTTCCTAAAATGAAGAAGATATGATGATCACTGTTGGACAAGGCTGGACAAACTGAAGAAGTGAGACAATATTGAACAAGAGCGAATATGTGCGGGAGCTCCACACCTGTTAATAGTATCTCCATATGTGGCTCTGATGAGCTGTTGTAGAAGGTTCTTGATGTTCCTCCTCAACCACTGATTTCTCTCTTTCAGGTCAAACACCTCATCCATCAGAAGTAACATCACCCTCAGAGGAATATTATCATCCACCTGTACATCAAACAAAGTCAAGAAACTGAAGGAATCAGAGGAACTCTGGGTGCTTTGGTCTCTAGATCATTTTAAAGGTAGGAAAATTTCGGAGGCTACCAACACCAAGGGAGTTTACTTCACTTAATAGTCTCTTCATATCACTAATGCTAAGAAAAAGCTTTATACTGCTGTCTTTTCTCTTCATAAAGGCAATAAGCCACTCAATGTCTTGTGAACACAAAGCAACGAACTTCCTGTTTTAAACCGGAGTGACTGCAGTACAGTGTGAACTTACATTGTCGTCCAGCTGGGCAGAGACACGGCAGTGTTCAGGGTCAATGTCAGACTTTGTAATTAGAGGAGGCACCTGTCAATCACACACGTCTCAAGTTAATGACGCAGTTAAAAACACGCTAAAGCGTAGAACGTCTGGCGAGCACATAAACATCCTCTGTGACTCATGCAACCGCACCGTACACCTGCGTCTCAAAAAAAGTGATTCAACAAATAAACAAACGAGCATCAGACGTCTGGAATCGTTCGCATGTTTTCACTGCGCTCGTCTCTTTTAAGGTGGACACACAACAGAGGGGTTCAACTGAAGCTCTAGACGTGCTCTACCTTAAATATGGACTGTTTAATGTCCTGGCCAAGTTTCTCGGACATGCGGCCCATGTCAGCCGAGACTTTGGACACTCCCTCGGCCAGGCTGTCCGGCAGGGACTTCACGGCATTGGACACGTTCCGCATGGAGCTCCGCAGGGGATTGACGAATGTGTCCATCTGTCCGAGTTCAGAGAACACCAAACATTTACAAAACAGACCAATCCAACCAGAGTCTGTCAGTCTGTCCAGAGGGTGGCAGGAAACTCAGGACTACTCTAGTTTTTGCGTTATTTGACAGTTCATGGCAGTAAACTAGTTTACTGGCTGTCACGAACGGTGAATATGAGGGCGTAACGAGTCTTGCGTATTTATTTAGATTTATATTTATTTGCATTGAGTATTGAGTGTTTCTGCGATTGTTTTAGTTAACTGGTTTCATGATTCTTGTGATCACTCAATGTTCGACCTCCACAGTCAAATATATGTTTACATACTGGTAAATATTGTTGACTTTTAATATATAATATGTTGCATATGCATAAAAATAATCAATTAAACAAATTAATTAAACATACTTCATCTACTTGATCTGTTTTGTTGAAAATAATTTATATCTATAATATAAAACACATTTAATGTTCTTTAATGTATCAATGTCAAAATATTCAGTGTATAACCTCCAAAGGCTGAAAATATTGAGGTAGTATATATACCTCAATATATTTATACACACATATATACACCTTCAGACAGATAATCTGTAGCCCATTTCCAGTGTGGTGTCCCTCACCTTGCGAGCAAAGTCTCCTTTGCCTTTGCTGTAAGCCTTGTTCTCCAGGAAGTCAAAGACGTATGGCATCAGCATCGGACAGGCCTTCATCATCTCTGGATTTAACAGCAGCTGTAAGAGAAACTAAGATCTCAGCACACCTGGACCTTCACCTGAGCGAGAAGATCCCAAAATAACACACAGCCGTATGCGACCCACCTGAAGATAAGCGTTCAGGTCCTTCTTTCTTTTCTCCAAGAAGTCTCTGTCCATGTTATTGAAGGTCTTCTTGCCAGGAAGTCTGAGAATCGGCCCAAGGTTCTCAAACTGAGAACAGCAGAAGTGTTTAAATTAAAACCTTAATAATGACATCAGAGTATGTTTAGGGCTGTCACGGTATCATATTTTCACTATACGGTTATCATGGCCAAAAGTATTCACGGTAACTGTATTACCGCGGTACCTATTGAAATAAAAAAAAAACTACAATGCTATCAATTTATCTTTTTTTATTTAGTGCTTTCTCTCTTTTGGCCAATTAATCACTTTCAAAAAATAAGTGTAGGGAGACCGAGCGTTAGAACCATTGTGGCTCTTAAGGCAAAATGTTACACGTTTGTGACAGCGCCACCTTCTGTGTTGGAGTGTCAACTAGATAGCGGTCCTGAATTATTCACAGTATTATCCTGTGTAGTTCCGAATTTTCCTGGTCTCTCTTACCTGTTCCGTGATGCGCATGTGAAAATCGTGGAAGTCGCTGTAGCGTCTGTACGTCTTCCAGGTGTCCTCGTTCCCCTCCGAGTTCTTGCGGATGACGGTGATGGTGTAAAGCGCGTAGGTCTTCCCGTGATCGTTACACACACCTGCCACAGGGAGGTGATTTAGAAAAGCGTCAGCTACAGTCCAGCAGGGGGAGACAGAGAGTGGAGCAAGACAGAAGCCATGGACATGAAGAAGCAGGAACCAGCGGGTGGAACAAAACACACGGGTGAGAAGATACTCAGCAGAGGGAGCACGAGGAGACGCAGCCACAGAGAAGCAGGAGGAGAAAAAATGATCGTAAGAAAGTACAGAAATAAAGGTGATGGAAGGACAGTATAACAGAATGTGAAAGAAAACAAATTCCTTTGTGTGTTCTTAAAGCTGCAATCTGTAACGTTTGCCTCTCTACCGCCATCTCTGTTTGAAACATAAAACTACAGGATACTTGAAGTTAATTTCTTAAAGTGGACGATAATTTAAAATTTAAGAATAAGCAACAAATGCTCTATCATTCTGTTTCTCTGTTTACAGATGTACATTTCTTCGGAAATCAAACACAACAGCTTAAATTATAAATCATTATTATAAAATTACCGCTGGGAATTGGGGTAAGGCAGGAAGATTGTGTTGAAACTGATCTGTCATGTACTGGCTTAATAACTGTAATGTTTTTTTGTTTTTTAATGTACAGATTGCATCTTTAAAATAAATGGAGCTTGAAGATGAGAAGTGATGATCAGAACAGAGAGCACACACACAAAACCCTCTAACAAACTTACTACTGTACATTAGCTCTTATATGAGCCATTACTTGCAATCGGTTAAACTCTGTGCATTGATTTACACACATTAAACAGAATCTAACTAAATTAAATACTGTACTGACTAAACACTATTTCCACCCTGAACTCTCAGCAGTTTTGTGTTAATGCATATGAATGTTTTGTTTTTTTATTCTCATTCTTTATGTTTTATTTATTAGGACATGCAACAATGAAACAAGAATGAGCTTCATTTTTAAAATATTACTGCTTGTCTGTTTTTTAAAGGGCTGGAATGCATTTGGCAGCTTCTGCGAGATTCAACCTGCAGCTTTGTGCATAAAAAAAAACTAGCTTTCCTTCAAGATAGATAAATTATTTTATTTGGGATAAGTTGATGAACAGGAGACAGGAAGATACACAGAAGATTAACACACTGGACTTAAACAGCTAAAACTGGCTTCATGGCTTCACGCAGTCTATATACCGTAAGATGAAACGTAACATACCTGTGTCTGATATAAACGCATGGAGCTGAAAATTTTCATCCACACTTCCACTGCTGAGATCATCTAATGACTGCAAAACACACACACACATCATAAACAAACCAGTTCCACTCCTCTAAAAGTATGTGTAGATATGAACAGATTCCACCAGCTCACCAGATTAATGCTTCCTGTTGGAGAGCCATTAAATGACTCTGGAAGGACAGAGATAGACAGATTAACAGATGTTAAGAAGAAGGCACTGAAACAGACTCTTCACTGTGTTGCTCTTCTCACCTCCTTCCCCATCATCAGAACCTCTATAACTGGGTTCCTTCAGCATGTCCAGCTCAGCCAGCATCCGCACATACAGCGGGTGCTGCTTAAACGATGGGTAATACTTTTCATCCCTCAACATCAGATCATACACCTGAGAAACAGAAGCAGCTTATTTACATGCTACCTTTTCTCTGAGCGTATCTGATGCTTCAGCTCAGATACCCTGGAACAAAGTCCTGAACTGTTCAAGTACAGAATGACAATAGAAAGCAGTTTAGCAGAGGCTAGCCAGTGAGCATTAGCTGTTACACAGCTACCCAAGGAAGCTGCAATCCGTACATTTTTTTTGGCTATAAATGAACTAAAATCAGTTATTGAGCAAATACTCAACAAATCAGTCTTTAACAAGATTTTGACTCACTCCAATTCACAACGGTAAGTTTATAATAATGGTTGATACACAGGAACTGTTCATCTGTATCTTACGGCAGTTGTTTAGAATTTAAACTTGTCATCCGTGTTAAGAAATTAACTCCACAAGAATCCTGCAATTGTCTGTTTCAAACAGAGATGGCGATAGAGAGGCTAAAGTTACGGATTGCAGCTTTAATATTGAACTTAGAAGGTTGAAGTCTTTTCTAATAAGATTATAAAGTTTAAAAAGCAACACAAACACTTATGATTGTCATTTGATGGATTGAACAAGTTCATTGAATCATTAAAGAAGTTAAAATCACAGTCAGATTCAATCAAATGTTGTGATTCATCATCACAACATTTGATCATCACAACATTTTGATCACAACAAGATCTGTTGGTTTGATTTGAAAAACTGTTTACTGAGGAACATTCTGACATGCCTACAGAGAAAACTGGGGCTTTCCTTTTGCCAAAGCAGATGGAGATTATGCAAAAATACAGAGTTATGCAAATATACCATTTACCAGTCAGAATACACAAATCACACACCAGAAGGTCAAAAACACTTTTGTCTTTACCTTCCTCTGGATCTCATCAAATATCTCAGGTGTGGGATCCTCTTTGTTCAGTTTCTGAGCCAATCTGGCAACAGATGCTTCATCCACCTCCACCCTGGGAGAGGCCTGATTGGAGAGAGCGCCCGTCAATCATCACCATATAAATTTGCCACGCCCTATTCCTGCCACTCCCAGTATCTTTCATAAGCCGAGTTGACGATTGGCATAAACTGTGGTCCACACAGCAACTAGTTCTGGCCAAGAACCGCCCAGAGACCATCTCACAGGCTTGTACAGAACCACTTTACTACAGTAGAAACCCGTGCAGTTTGTTCTGCTTACCTTCTCTGACAGGTACTGGTCAAAGACCCCCAGCGCTGCAGCTTTCAGAAGCCCTTTGGTGGTCTGGCTGCTCTGTTTCTTTCCGTCTCTCTGACTGCTCTTTAGAACCTCTAACTGCTGTTGGGCCGTGACTCGATACCCTTCCACCGTCAGCCAGAAGAACAGAACCGCCTGGCCGCCCATATGCTGCATGTAGTCTAGAGAGAGAGAGAGATGGATGAGGGGGGCTGATGTTATGTTGTATTTGAGGTATGGACAGGTCCGTGTGTATCCGTCCTCACTCACCCATAAAGAACTGAAGAGCGATGTTATGAACTAGGATATGTTCCAACGGAATTACGCACAGCTTCCCAAAATTAGCTGCGAGTTTTAAAGCGTCCACTTCCTGTTCGGCATACACAGTCAAGCAATTTGTCAGGGGTGAAAGTCAGGGGAAAGTACAAAAATAAATACTGTCACTAATAATGTATTGCTCTGAAATGTTTTGAAGTACATTTTTTATAATTGTAGTCAGAGTTATTTAACGATGTTACACAATGTTTCATTTATGAAATATTTGTATCTGTATATTCTATACACATTATTATTAACAAATGATATGATAAATGAAATTTATATTAAACAAATGCATTACACTACAGCAAACTGAGAATTTATTAAAAGAGAAATACTAATACATTTCTTAAGTCTTTTTTTTGTAAACTGTAGCTACATGTGCTACATGTTTTTTAGAGTCCTACACATTTTCCAGTATGAACAATAAAAGGTAATCAGTAGATTGTGACTGTTTCTTTCATGAACGATTTGTTTACGTTCCCTAAACGTTTTGTTTATGTTCCCTAAACGATTTGTTTACCTTCCCTGACTGTAGCCTCTGTATCCGTGTTTCACAGATCTTCTTCACAAACATCAAACTGTTAATCTGGTTCTTTATTATGTTGATATCTGTGTGTGTAAACAGAGAGACTGAGAGTAAATGTTATGATGAAACACTGAACTTGCTTATATTTTCCAAAAACACCCCAGAATGCAGAGCAGCATGTTTATGTTTTCCAACCAGAATAAACCCTGAGAGGGAGTGTGTGTGTGTGTGTGTGTGTACCGTCTCCAGCAGTGTCCAGAGATCGCAGGTACTGAAGTTCTTCCAGAACTTTGTCTTTAACGGCCTCCAGCTCGGCAGGTTTGTCTGTTAGCTTTAAGATGTTTAAGAAGGCCTCATAGTTACAGCTCGAGTCTCGAACCTAAACACATACACACACACTTTTAGGAGTTTGATACTCTATGCAAACTGTATGCTGTAACACTGACAACTCTAAACACTTTAAACATCTTCTTCCAATTCCAAAAAACAAGAACAAATATTGCTGTTATAGCTTAATTGGTAGAGCATTGCATTAGCAGTGCAAAGGTTGTGGGTTCGATTCACAGAGAACTACTGTTTAAATGTACAGCTTAAATGCACTGTAAGTCATTGGCAAATGCATAAAATGTAAATCAATCCACATTAAGCTTCTGTACTGAGTGCACCCACCATCCAGATGATGAACTGATTGATGTAATCAGGGTCACTCAGCTGGTTAATTACAGGCAGCAGAACTCCTCTGGCCAGAACTTCCTGCAGGACATCAAAAGTCAATCAATGAATCCACTAGGGCTGACCAGAGTACCAGAGTAGAGGTTTAGGTTTTATTTTTACCCTGAGGAAGTATCTCATGTTCTTGTTGTGGAAATCTCCAGGAGGTAGTAACAGATAGAGCAGAACTTCACAGAGGTCCCGCAGATAACCTACAGCAAACACACACACACACACACACTTGAATGGGGGGAATGCAGACTTTCAAGGTATCTTTGTTTTGATTTAGCAGGCTACACCTAAAAATAGTGTTTTTGTTTTTCTCTATTATGGTTTAATCACTGAAGTGTCCAGAAAGGCCTCAGGGCAGATCTGTTTATTGTTGAAGGGGTGTGTTTTGTTATTGTCGATTACGTCTTTGAAGTGATCTGGCCAATGAGATCTGCCCTAGAAAAGCATGTACAACTTCAAATCTCATACAAACCGTTTACAAAGGCCACAAGTATGCCCTGAATCGCTTGACAGGAATCTTGACTAACACAAAGCCGTCTTTCTTCTCGTCTTACCTTCCTCGTCTTTGCGGGACATGCACACCACGTCTCTACAAATCCTCCTCTCAATCTCCACCTCGGCTTCAAAAAATGAATCCAGCAACTCGTCCACATCACCTACAGAAAACAAACACACACACTCACACAATGCGTCGACAGAACTACGTTCTCAGTAACAGTGAACGTTCAGATCAGCGTTCAGCTAGTGAACTGAAACTGGAGTGAAACTGGTTTCAGCCAGTGAACGTTTTACAAGAGGAAGACGATAGTTACGTTGTTTTGGATCTTCTCTTTCATTCAGCCTCTCCTGAGCTTTCCTAAAAACACGCAGATGAGTTGCAAAATCATCCACCAGTCTGGTGGTAAAATACGGCTGCCAGTCCACTTCCTTAGACCTGAGAAACGGAAAGATGGAGCAATGAATCATGGGAAATATAATGCTGTTTTGTATAGTAAAACAGTCCTCAGTTGACTGAGGACTACTAAAGGAAAATGTTTGAGAACATGAATGCTTGTGGTTTGTGTTTTTTATTAAGTGTTTACTCTGTAATTACAACAGTCATTTAAAACCTCTCAAAGGGTGATTTATTTTTCTCTAATCAGAAAAGCCATTATTTCAATCAAACAGACACTGAGGGCAAACAGATGGAAAATGTTTACTGCATAAACCAAAACACTTTAAAAAAGCAAAATCAAGCATGTTTTCCAAAGATTTCTGTCAACATTTTTTGAAAAAAGACACACTGCTGAAGATTTTAATCAATACATTCATGAAACATACAGTTTGAACTGATTAAAAGAAATAAACTGTCTGAGTGCTCTTAAACTAGCAAGCTGTAAAACAAGGAAGATTATGAAATAACAAAAATA
>JAZGTK010022468.1:0-10261 GCA_036877625.1 Ambastaia sidthimunki | reverse complement strand
ATGTGAGTGTGTATGTGAGTGTGTACGTGAGTATATATTTGTGTGTGCAAAAGAGAGTAAAAACGGGTGAGAGACAGTGAGTGAGTGAGCATGTAATTTGTGTTGTTGACTCAATCTTCCTTCATGCGTCTCACATTCAGCTCTTCCTGGAGCTGATGACCATGTTTTGTTTTTTTGTCACTATTTGTTATTAACCGCATTGTGTGTCTCAGTCTGTGTTTGCAGTGATCGGTGAAGACCAGTGCTAAAGAAAACAGAATGAAACAGAGAAGAAAGCAGGTGCTTTGGGAAGCGTCAGATTAGACATTAGCGAGTGTTTGATTTAAGTGCTCTCTGTTGATTAGATGTAGGAAGCCACAAAACCGCTCTCAGCTGGAGAGACGCTTCCTCTGTATTCAAAAGCACTGCTGAGCACAGAGTGGATTGGAAATAGAGGCTGTTGTGTTATTTATGACTGATTCCCGTCTCTTTTAGATCAAGTGGTTTGTTTTGCATGTGTTTAAGGAGATTAATTCATAACAGTGATGGGAGTCGAGTGCTAGCCACATCCACAGTGTTGTATCAGTAATTACCCACATGAATGTTTTTAAGTGGTATTTAAAGTGATGCTTGCAAAAGCAAACATCACTATGAAAGTTGCTTGTATTTAGCAGAGAGTTTCTCATAGGGGTGGACAGCCAGGGGTCAGTGATTACTCTGGGGTGGCACAGAAAACATTATACAAACCAAAAAGGCACCCATGAAATCTTAAAATCTTTTTATAAAGTGTTTTAGATGCCCAAAAAATTACAATGATATTTTAATTTAAAGATCAATAATTCAAAATAATTATACTTTTATAAGTTCTTAATAAGTTGTTCCAAACTATTTGTTCCAAACTTTTTCAGAATTAAAAAAGAATTGAATTTTTTTTCAAAATTGTGAATTAAATTGTTTTCTGAATTCAGGTTTCAAAGTCATTTTTTAATGTGTTAATTTTTTTTTGAAAGGACCACAAAATGTGGTGTGTTTTATTTATTTTTGTTTAAATGTAGTGAGTTTAATGTATTTATTTAAACTCTTGCATTATTGACAACAAAACCTGTGAGTGTAAATCACACAATATTTTTCACAGATGGCAGATCTCATGAGGAGGGAGAAGAAGTGAGAACTTTCACTCTGAACTGCACTTCACTTCTCCTCTCAATTGAGCTGCTGATGACTGATGAGAGTCATGATTGAGGTCCTTCTACAGCCATATCGCAGAAATGACTCTGTATTAAAAATGCCATTACAAGCGGATTGGCCAGTGGGGTGGCACTGACTCTGCCCATACTGGTCTCGCCCACCTCTGGCTCCGCCCCTAATATTGATATTTAGGGTCAGAGAGAGATTTAAAAACCACTAACCCAAAATATAAAGTTTTGGTGTGTAACTTGTAACTACCTCAAGCATACTTGGTCACTAGAGAAACGGTATAATATTAATTAAACAACAATTAATTGGTTGTACGTTAGAAGCACAAAGGTCATGGGTTTGAGGAAACATATATGCTGAAAAATGTATAACCTGAATCAAGTTGCTTCTGCCCAATACATAAATAAAACAAGTAATTAGGAGGAATAAACTAAATATGAAAAATACGACTGTGTCATTGGCTGGAGTTAAGACAGTGAAATGCTGTTATATTCTAATACAGTTAATGCTCTGCTTTGTCTTCCCATGAGCCCTCATTCTCAGACCAATCAGGTCTCTGCTTTGCCTCTCACTGTCTCATTAATGAACCGTAATGATGTTTCACTCTTAATACATTCAGCTGTGATATAACCTCCTCTGTTTATTTCCCACCCTTGATTCATATTTCAGTGAGCAGGTGTTTGTGATGACTGATAAACACTGTGTGCTGGTGTTTGAATAGCGGCTGAGTCTAGATCATTGTGCTTATGTGATAAGAGCGGATCATTTTTAATCAGCTCAGGGACTTTACCGGGTGTCTGCTGTAAAAGCACAAAGCAAACTCATTATTCAAAGTGTCCAGATTCCAGATCTGTAGCTGTGAAACTTGAGTTCTGTGTGAAGCGGGAGATTTTTGTGAACTTTTCAGTGTCTACTTTAGGTTCTGTAAGCGGTTCTTACTCTCTGTGTTTTGGAGGAAGGATTTGAGCATTCTGTGAGCTCTGATCTGTATTCTGCTGTTGTTGTGTGTTCAGATGTGTGTGTTGTGAAGGAAATAGACTGTTTGTGATGTCTAATGAACCTCCTACACTTTATGCTCTGGGGAAATTTCCTTCGGTGTTCTGGGAATGTGTGTGTGTTGACGGTATGTGCATGTACATGTCTTCATATGCTACCTGCACCCACAGGTTGTATTACACTGTGGACTGGAAGTTGGCAGGGGGCCAGGTGTGTGTGTTGAAACACACGGGTTTTATATGTCAACAGCATAATTTGTTGCACACTCATACTCTGTCATGTAGATAGGGTGAGAAAACCAGATTAAAACTCATTTAAAGCTGCCCGACTTGGGCTTCCAGCCAGATCTCTGAAAGAAAACATAACACTGTGGGTGATCTTTCTGCTGGTTTAACACACACTTGTCACACACACACACACACTCGTTGCTTTCATGTGTTTTCAGACAGTCAGTTTGTGACAGTTGTGGAGCTGATTTAGGTTCACAGAAATAATTCCTGGCATCAATTTGTGTGTGAAGTTTCAGGACTCGTGTGTTACTATAAACCTTCAGATCTTCTGTTGCAGTGATTTCACATTATTATTTACATTAACTACTTAATATCATTATGTGCTAATATGCATATTATTTGCAAAGACAACTACAAAATGACAAAAAAGCTACATAAAAGTAGCCAAAAGGATTAGTGATAGCTAGCAATAGCAATCTGATTTGTGAACTATTTTGTTAAAGGACTCAACCAAATTATTTTACTCATTATACTTAAAATTTTCCACTTACAAATTAAAAATACTGCTTTTGAAATCAGTCCAAAATGTTACACTCTAGTGTAGAGAGGGGTGAGGACAGTTGCAGTGCGGAATAGGGCTTTTTGTGAAAGCAAAAATACAAAAACTACACCCCCCAAAAAAATTTAACCTATGCAGTGAGTAGTGAACAGACACGCAGAGCAGTGTTAATGAGACCAGTACAAAACTTTACAGCATAAAAATGTGTCAAAATGCATGTAAATCAAAAGCCAGAAAGACAGTCTTAAAGTCATTTTGAAGCGTATTTATGTGGAAGAGAGATTAAATAATTTCATAGCCTCAGGTCTGAAACAGAAAATTCAGAGAGACAGTAAAGGTAGTTAGAACCTACTACCTAGTTAACTCTATAAGACAAACAATAGCACTTTGAATTAAATTCCACCAGTGTGTAGTCACACTTTTTTCTCTTTCTGTCCTTCAGACTCCTCTGGTTACGACTCCTCAACAGGTCATCGAGGCTTCAGTAACCACCCTCACCACCCGCCTCTGCTCAGCCCATCTGCCATGAGCTCCAGCCCGGGTCAGCTGCACTCGCCCATCAGCACCCTCAGCTCGCCCATCAACGGCCTGTCATCACCCTTTCCTGCCATCAGCTCACCCATGGGTCACTCTTCCATGAGCAGCCCGTCCTCCACCAGTTTGGCCATCAGGCCGAGTCTCAGCCCGCAGGTATGACATCACTGACTGCTGAATTTGCTTCACTCTGATTCAGATTCACTCTGAATTACTGTGTGTCAGTTTACAGTGGGAACTGAGTTAGAGAACTGTTACTTTTTCAGGTGTGTTCTTGAACTGATCACATTTGTACTTGAATATCCTGCTAAACTGGCTAAACTGACACAAACTTACTCTAAAGTCTTCTTACTGAAGTCTGCTGGAAATTAAATGTCAGTTTTAAAGAGTCCAGTTACAAGTTTTTGATTACATCAGCACATAATGCATAAAATTGAGTGCAAACATACAGTATTTTATATTTTATAACATATTTATTTTCCACTTCCACGTGCAGTTTATACACAATTATTAAATCAGGACAGTTTAGTGGTGTTTAAAATAGCTTGTCCTGCATGCTGCAGTTATCTGCTTATTCACAGACATTGAGTCACTTCAGCAGCTGTGCTCTGGCCTTCATGAACTTTATTTAATAACAGAATGATTAAAAGCTCCGCCCAAGCAGCGTTTCATTGGTGGAAAATGGCACCAGTTTTTGTGGTTTTATTGGATTTCTGTTAAATCCTCTCAGGATGAAGGTTTTCATGATGCAACAAAGAATGTTACTGTTTCACAATGGTGTCATTTCATTTCACTTACTATTTTTTTCTACATTTGGTTTCCAGGAAACTAACTTGGTTTAATATTTTATATCCAAGTGTATGTGTGTGTGCAGGGTGCACATATATAATGTTGGTTGAAAATTATGAATTTATTTTGGGGTTTTTTGTTTATTGTGTCATTCAGCACAGTATTTTAAAATGTGTGCACTTTTATCCAAAATATTAGTCATTCAGACTTAGAATATATAAACATGCTTTTAAAACACTATTTGAAATCAGTTTTGTGAGTTCTGATGAGGGTATATCAGAAGGATATATGAAAGCAATTAGTAAATTAATTAAATAGCTTCTTATTGAGGTCAAAAATTCATTTTTATTCTGTAATTATGCTTGCAGTGGGTAAATAATAAAAGTAAATAATCTCACATGACAATAACGCTGTACATTCATCAACGTTCATTGTCTTCATGAGCTTCATGTACAGCTACCCATGACAAAAGCACTTTATTAAAACACAGTAAATGTGTCACTAGTTACATAATAGTACTGAGTGTCTAAACCAGGAAGAAAGCTGAAAGGTGGTAAACACAGGTACACATGATGATGCCTTCATGACTCAAGAGAGATGAGCTGTTGTTGGATAAATGAACTCTTCATTGCTCTGTGTGTGAACATTACAGCTCTAGAACTGAGTGATGGTGTGACGTTGTGGGTGATTGTTTAATTTCAGATTGACCTACAGAAAGCTGAACAATGTTATAATGACACTGAATCATCAGTTGAACCACAGATCGTTTAATATAAACTAAGTCTGAATTGTACTAGTAGGATTGAAACACCATCTGGTGTTTGTGCTAAGCTTCTGCTGGGAATTGTCTCCTAACAATATGTTGTGGCTCTCACATTGGCTTATTATCTCAGTTTTAATTAAATATCTTTCAGCACAAAACAAGAGCATCAGGAGCAGAGAGAACACAAAAGTCTTTATACAATCTTTATAGACAAAATGATGCTGATGATGCTTTACATATAGATGCTTCTGACCCATATAGAACAGTGGAGCATAACCTATATACGTTATATTTGAAGTAAAGCTGTTAACTTAACTCATTTTTCTGTTATTCACCTATTAGCTGCCATATGTTTGCATTGTCAAAAAATTAAATGCATTTTGATGTACTGAACCTTTTAATCATATAGCCCATATAGTTTTAATCATCATAGTTTCAGTTTAAAGAACATTATGGGCTGTTCCATGCAGTAGCTTTGTGAACTGTGACTCAACAATAATTCATATAAATGATTGAATAAATGTGTTGAGCTCACGTGAGGTCATTTCATTGCGCTGGTGTTTGTAGAAACTCTGCGTGTATGTTTGCATTAGAAATGTATCATTAATGAATCGCTGTAAATCTCAACTGATAAGCAAGATGAATTTGACTCAGACTATGGCATAGAAAAAATCATTAACTGCTTGCCAGAGTCATTTGAGGATCTGTGAAAGCATTTCACTGTGAAAGAAACTGTAGTCATATCAAATGACACACTTTTATGCATTCATTCAAAGGGAGAAGAGTTTTATCAAGAATTCAAATCCAGGGAAAACTCTTTTAAATGAAACACATACTGTATTAATTATGAATGTAAAGCCCCCCAAAACTTTGTATTCTGTTCTGTAGTTACCCCGAAATAGAAACTAGTTCCAGTTTGGGTTGACATAAAACAATGTTTTTTTTCTGTCCACCACAGGCTTGTTGTCAGACAGCTTTAATTTGGCTTCTGAATGGAAGGGGGGGTCTTCATATTAACAGTGCTGCATGTTGAGCTTGAGGACCAGACCATAATATAAAGCAGGTCATTCATCCTCATTAGCCCAGTCAGACCGCTTGATCTCTGACCCAATGGTGTCAAACACGGCCTCAGTTTGCCACATGGGCTTTCTGCTTTTATTGGCATGCTAAATGTGCTCAGCAGAAACCTGTTTGGGGTCTGGTCAGGGTTTGAATGCACAGGAAATGAGCTGGCCTGTTAAAACCGGCTGCTTAGCTATGTAGCATGTGTCAATTGTTGTAACACCCAGCCAGATGTAGTCCAGCCTCATCATTAACACACACAAACGTCCAATTAGTTTTTCCATTTGACCATGTACCGCTCAACAGTGTATCCGATCATTTAACTGGCCTTTAACTGAGGTGTGCCTTGTTTCAAGGCAAATGTCATTATTCAATTCACAGTTAAATTTATTTTTAAAGTGTTGTTTTTTAATATATATTGTTTCAAAGCCGCTTTACAAAAAATGGACGTACATTGTCAGACAATTGTTTTGTTAGATTTTTGGAAAACATTTTTGGAAACAATGCTGGAGTGTATAACCTGCTCTTGAAACAGAAGTTTGGCACTGATCTGGACAAAGATTCCAGACACATATTGTGTTACAGCTTTACCCAAAATAGTGGGAGTGTATGTGTGTGCACTTGTGCTCCAGTGGGGTTAGAGCCCCGTGACAGAACACAGAAACAAAGGCAGAGGGGAGAACAGGTGGAATTATTTCTGTGCATGTGAGTTTATTTATGTTTGCAGGTGTGTTTATAATGTATCTGGATTCATGAGTCTAACAAGAGAAATGGCACTTGTTAAACATTCACAGTTGCCGTAGTGGTTCTTTTGTTATCTGTATGTATATCAAAGCAACACCCTCGCAAACTGCCATTGGGCTGAATATAGATTTAGTGTAGATTTAGTGTTATTTTAGCCCAGTTTACTCGTAGGGTTGTGATCTCATTATGTCAGCAGGCGTGAGGAATCTTTGCTCTTGTGTTAATGTTGTGTGTGTTTGTTGTAGATGTGGAGAATATGGAGGTGATGGTCAGATTCATAATTTTGATCTTTCTCCAGCAGTGAAGATTCACTTGCATTGGTTGAGTTCAGGTTTTTGTTTTATTTTAGCTCAGTTCGCCCATGAATTCTGTCAGTAGTTTGGAGGACATTAAACCTCCTCTGGGTCTGAACGGGGTGATGAAGGTCCCAGGGCAGCCCACCGGCATGTGCCTGTCCCTCACCAAACACATCTGTGCCATCTGTGGAGACCGCTCATCAGGTGAGCACACACACATTCATGTTGGCTTTTCATGTTTTATAGGTACATTGCATAGACGCAATGGTTTTACACTGTACAAACTTTATATGCCATATGTGTATTCATATGTATATTATGTATGTTTTCTTACAGAAAATATTCTGGTTTAGATTTTCTAAAAAGATTATTCTGTACATTCTGTATTTATAAGCTTGTGTCCTCATGGGGACCTAAAAATGTCCGCACAAGATCCTCATTTCTTGGGATTACTATACTTAACATTAGGTACCCATAATGTAGTCAATACCAGGACACACACACAGGAGGTCAATACCTACAATGTGTACGTTTTTACTAGCAAAAACAACTTACCATAATAATAGTAACACACGAGCTTTAATCTGAGAAATAAATAAATCTCAAAAAAATGAAACTGGTTTAAAATAATGTTTCTTTTACAACTGTCATGTAATTATAACCCTAAGTAAACTGTGTGTGTGTGTTTCTGTGTGTGTGTTTCTGTGTGTGTGTTTCTGTGTGTGTGCATGTGTCTGCGTGTGTGTGTATGTGTGTGTGTATGCGTGTGTGTGTGTGTGTGTCTGCGTGTGTGTGTGTGTGTATGTGTGTGTGTCTGCGTGTGTGTGTCTGCGTGTGTGCATGCGTGTGTGTGTGTGTGTGTGTGTGTGTGTGTGTGGCAGGTAAACACTATGGCGTGTACAGCTGTGAGGGCTGTAAAGGGTTCTTTAAGAGGACAGTAAGGAAGGATCTGACGTACACATGTCGGGACAACAAGAACTGTATGATCGACAAACGGCAGCGCAACCGTTGTCAGTACTGTCGCTATCAGAAGTGTTTAGTCATGGGAATGAAGAGAGAGGGTGAGATGTTGCTTCATCTGTGATTGTTTACATTACAAACCCATGTCACTGAATTAGAAAATAAAAAAAACATTAGATTTTTCATGTCTGCGCTTTTATTGCTCGATAGATTTCATGGAAACAATTGTTGACATCCAGGGAAAGTATAGAGCTTTAAAATAAATGTGGTTAACCAAAATACTCTAATGACAAATGTTTGAGGGCATATTAAAATGTCTTTGATTTGCAGACGTGCCAATTTTTAGAATGTTGACTTTGTCAGATCTTCTCTGGAACATATATGAGATTATTAGGGTCTTTTTCTCAACTGAATATTCTGAAAAGCAGGATACCCCCCAAACCAGACCAAACATACATGTTTACTGTATACACAGCACATAGACAAACACACACCAAAACATTGTCATAAAGATTTACACATGTGGACACACACCCACTTTTCCTGCAGGTTACAGCTACATAACAAATCACTTGAGTAAACATTTTAGTGGGACAGTTTTATTGCCAAGACTTTGACTGAATGGTAGCTTGTTCAATGCATGTTTGCATTGGATGATACCCAAATAAAATATACATATTTTATAAAGCAGAATACATAAACATTGTTATAACATTGCTTAGGTTGACCTCCATAACTAGGTTAACTATTGCTGATGTAAATCCAACCATCTGAAGTTGGTGAATAATGAACTGTTTTGTTGGAAACGTACCTTGAGAAAAACCAAACGCAGGTGTGTTATTGTTCACACGGTTGTGGTTGTGTGTGTTTATGTAGCTGTAGGCCGGCGGCGCTCGCACACATGCTAACAGTTGTAAATATATCCATACAGCCGTTCAGGAGGAGCGCCAGCGGGGAAAGGAGAGGAGCGAGAGTGAGTTCGGCAGCTGTGCCAGCGAGGACATGCCCGTGGAGAAGATTCTGGAAGCTGAACTGGCAGTGGAACCAACAACTGAGACCTACGTGGAGGCCAACCTGAGTGCGCCTGCCAGCTCTGTAAGCCAGTCTCTCCAAATCACACTCCATCAAACAGTGACTTTTAACTTATGCAGAACATTTGGCTAGTCTGAAATCTGCCACTTTAGAGTTACGCTCTGTGAAGACTGAAGAAAGAATTCAACTTCCCTGCAGATATGAAGAAGAAAGAGGGTAACCTTATAACAGCATTCCAGCTGTCCGGGAAAGAATTAGAAGCTGGTCTGAGTGGTTCTGTGAATGGTATTGACTATTTTTAAGGTCTGACTGCATGTTGCTCCCAGCGGAAGGACGGATTCTGCAACACAGCAGTACAGACCCCTTGAGAGGAACATACTGCAAAAGATGCACATTGTCCTGCTGTCGATGTGTTTGTCCTTTAGTTCTGAGGAAGGTCTTCACAGATGTTGCTCAAATCTGAGTTTCTCTTAGGCTGATAAGAAAACTGTTAAGACACAAAAGCAGTTATTACTTTTCATCTGTGTCCTGTGTGGAAAAGATTTTCCCTTACAAAAATAAATGTGCTTCAAGTTCATTTTATTAAGTATAATTGTGGATTTATTAAATTTAAATATTAATAAATAAAACCATGATCAAAACATTGAGTACAGTACAGGCCACATTCATTTAGACTTTGCTGTCAGTATAGATGTACTTATATATTTGCATAAGTGTATACACAAGTGTACATACAATGTATAAAAATGTAAAATATATTTTAACTTATTTTCTAAAAAGTACATAAAAAGTAGACTTTCTTATTTTTAGTTTAAATAATGTATACTAAACCTATCTAAAGATATAAGATAAATTAAATGAGAGAGTTTTCAAAGTTAAAGTTTCAGTGATGATGTAATCCTAACTCTGGTCTCTATGACATCATCAAAACACGCACAGTGAGGGCTGACGTGTCAGAGCATCAGGAGAACTACATCTGACTGATTCTCAGCTGTGTCTGGAGGCTCTGGGTGACTTACCTCATTATTTACCTCATTGTGACCCACAGCAAGAGTTTTTAATTGGGGGAAAGTAAGTGACAGAAATGACATTCACAAGAGAAAAGACTTAAGCACCCCCC
>JAZGTK010022467.1:0-10262 GCA_036877625.1 Ambastaia sidthimunki | reverse complement strand
ACACAGTGCTACTGTATCAATGCCAAATTCATGGGTTTGATTCCTGGAAAACTCTGAATGCAATGCAAGTCATTTTGGATAAAACATCTGCCAAATGTATAAATGTAAATGTCTTTGTTAAGATCTTAGATATTTACACTTTCTTCTGCCTTACATTTCTTAAAGGGCCATTACACAGCAAGAAGCTGTCTTTCATTTAGAAAACAGCCATTATTTAGCATTTTAACTGAAGCCTGTGCCCTCCTCACTCGTTGGAGAATCATTTAAATTCCTATTAGCTTTTACTGCCTTTTCAAAGATATGCGCTTGTCAAAATTTTAAAAAATCAGTATATTTTATGAGCTGTTAATCTGGCTAAATGAACCACAGAAATGAAGGATTTTAGTGTAGTTTACAAGGTAAGTTGTATTGTCAAATGTAAATTTCTGTGACCTGCTCTACTTCAAAAGCGTCACCTTTTTTGCAATACAGCATTTTTGTTGCAATCCAGCAAAAATAGAATCTTTTCTCTATAGAATCGATCTATTCTCTCCTGCAAAAAAGATCTATAGTTCTATTCTTTCAAGAAGCCCCCACAACCCCTTAGTGTGATTTTCAAACAATAAATAAATTATCATAACTCCAGACAAGTGACAACCAGACTTTTTTTTCATCGTTGGAAAAATTCCCAGCAAACTGCCACTTTTATCCAGAGTTATAATGGAGTCTTATTTTTCATGACATCTTCATCCTTCCCACAGTAAAATACAATGTCAAGACTTGGCAAGTAAAAATTTTATGTGGTGTGCTGATTTGCAACAAAACCTTCAGGCCCCCAAGACACTGCAGGTTCTCCAGGTATGAGTGAGTCCAGGCCTGGGGGTCACCTGCTCTGAGTTACACACTCATAAATAATATCAACCCTCTTGCTTAACTTGTGTGTGGAGTTCCAAAGTTCAAAAACGCAGCCGCACAATTGTGTTGTAACAAAATGACCACCACTCACAGCTGCTTGTAACCGTATTACTGTTTAACCTGGTATCAAAAGCAAGATTAATGACATTATTAAGTACAAGGTTTGTGAAGTAAAGAAAGTCTTTATTTACACATATGGATGGAATGACGGCAATTAAACAAAAATGTTTAAACACAGCTGTGTCTTGGTACAACCTATTTTGCTAAATATAACTGCATTGTGCAGAATTTGCACATGTATTCTCTGTTTACTCTGTTTTATGTCAATGAACTGCCACAAACAGATGGACAGTATACGAGAGCATGCGATTTACATTACATTGGCATGTATCTGAATACACAAATGCAATAAATTTCTTTGAAAGGGCAGTTTCATCTGAATACAATTGAACTATAGCAGACCCCATTTTTGTTAGCCAGTTCAGGTTGTCAGGCTGCAATTTATGACTAGAATTTGAACTAAATGCATAAAACTTTCAAGCTTGTCCACCCTTTTGCTGAAAGAAATGAACAGAGAAAGATGAAAGTCCCAAAGAAACTGCATGAATTAGTCCCAGTCTTTAAAATAGGAGTGGGGGAGAAAATAAAGTGAGTTTGATTTAATGTCTCCCCCTACACAGTGTTTAAGTGTGTGTGTGTGTGTGTGTGTGTGTGTGTAGGGCGGGCCGACTCTGAAAACAGTGTTCTATAATATTCCATTTATTAAACAAATAGTTCCGCTTGATGGTGATTAATCAATAGCTGTTTTTTAGCATAAAGCACATGCACATAAAGCATAAAGCCACAGTGTGGCTTCTTCACTAAGCTACTATTAGTATCACTGCTCAGAACTCATGGTTATTTTTTGTTTTGGTGTTGTTATGGGACTATATCTTCTACTGTAAGTTTCTATTAATGATTTTACTTAAAGGTGCATTATGTAATTTTCTCCACAAAAGGTTGCATATTCAAAACAATAACAGTAGTAGCTGAGGATTTTATGAAGGAGCGTGGAAATCATGCTTATGGATGAGGTAATGAAGATTTATAATCATTATGTTTGATCACATGGTTTTATTTTTTCTAATAAATAAGTTGCAAGCAAGGTAATGTTTAATGCTAAATTATTACTCATACATGCCACTTCATTTGTCATATTAAATGGTAGGATAATGCAATGGAGTTGTACATCTCCAAAACAATCATACTGGAAGTACATTTGAAAGTAACTACAGCATTAGCAAAATGGCTCACTTACTATTTATGTACAACACATATTGTATTTAATTAAACTGCCATAGAATTGCTATGTGTATGCTAGATGCCACAACTACTACTTTTGTGTTTTTATGAGACTCTGTTGTCATGATTCTTTCTAGAGGGAACTTACTTAATGCGACATCGTGGCATTGACGCTATGGGAAATGTGCTTCAGACGTGGCTAGGACTGAACACATGAAATCACACCTATTTATAGGCAAGTCCAGGTCATGTGACCTAGTGTTGCATGCCACATAGCCTTTAAAAGGTACATGCAAAAGACGTCATCAGCTTTTTTACTTCAGAAAGCCCATTTCTTAGGCATGGGACTAGGCCTGAAGTGGAAGAGATGCTTGGGGCTATCTAACCCCTTCTGCAGCATCGTCATGGAGGAAAACTTGCCCTGCCCTCAAGGCCATGTAGAATTACATCAAATTTAGTAGGCAAGGCATATGTGGCAGTATTACACTAGAAATCTGCATAGGTCATGAGCTCATGTATTTAATGTTAGAATTTGACTATTCTAAACAATGGCTCAATTGACAGATATTGTAGGAGGAAAATGCATAATTACTGCCCTTTTAAAGACTGGCTTACAGTAGCATTGCTGAAATGCATCAAAATAAGTAAGGATCGCAAAGTGCATTTGGTAACATTAACTGAATGTTTTCAGTTTAAAAAATTTTGACTTATGACCTGCTCTTGTTTCCCTGCATCACAGACCCCCGTTATTAATGCCAAACCCTGCAATCGTATGAGACACATTGAAATACAGTCGTAAACATCACTTTCTAACAAAGCAATCAAAAACAATTCAATCCTGAAACAAAAATGGCAAATAAGATCGTATCTGGGGTTGGTGTCACTGAGAATTGCTTTTATAAATGCATGATTCCATTCTTTCAGGAAATATACTGCATGATTCATAGCCTTGTCTGTCACAAGAGAAACATTTTTAATCTTTTAGCATCTTCCTGCACCCATTCTTTCTTCAAAAATGGATAGATAGCAAAATGTCTAGCACAATGAGTCATTTTTGCTTGGAATAAGTGCTTGTTATTTAAAGTTTAACTAAAATTTACCACAAAATCAGTTTTATTATTGGCCTTTGGCATTTAAGGAAGTGCTCAAATCACTGTTTGATGTTGTGGTTGACATTTATATAATGAAATAGGACATTATTTAAATGTACCATGACCCTGAAATTCGAGGAGGCCATGCAGAGGTCAATGTATAGACATTTCAAAGGCAAGAGGTCTTTTGAGCTCCAGGGCTCCTAATTAACATGGCTGTTCATGTTCAGCTTAGATTTTCAACTTTTGACATGTTTTACACTTGTACTTTATATCTCACACTTTCTTGTGGGTGTTTCAATGAAAATGGTTACACAACGATAACACATTCGGGTTATTACAACGTTATTACTGTATAATAGCCAGGTAATAACAGCCCTGGATGTCTAGCTACCCTCATTGATTAAATAAAACAGTAATTTAATTTTAAACAGTTTTACAAAATGTTTAAAATACAAAATGTTTAGAATACAAAATGTCTTGTCATTAAGGGTAATTTCTTCTTTCTATTGCRCTTGTAAGGGCTTGCATATGTAATGTTCCACATTTTGAAAAAGGTCTGTATGCTGATGCCTCATCTCAGTAAATATGCTGATGTTGATGTGTCCTGCCTTGAACCTTTGCCCCTCATTTGAATATATTAAAATATGTCATATGTATGTTACACACGGAAGTTTAAGATGTTTCTGCAAATCTCAGCACTTCTCTTTAGTCTCCCCCAGCAACATCAAACTTATGCACACCAAATCAGATTTATGACTTGTTTGACGGTCTTTTTAGCCCTGTCTGCATCTCTTAAGTTTATCCTTGAAGATTCACTGCTTAAATGCTAGCACAACCAGTTAAAAGTCATGTTTTTGTTGCTCCTAAAGCAAAACAAATGTCTTTAATATCATCTGAGCATGCAGCTGTGGTGTAGCACGTACAGCTAATTGGTCATAGATCACGGATGACCTGATTTGTGCTATGCTCTGTTTTTCCTTATTGTGTCACTCCTGTCATGTTTTCCAGCAAAAGAAAAGATGGGGAAAGAAGCACAGATGGTGTTTTATGGGAGAAGATTTCTCAGCAGACGGTTTTTGAATGCTTATTTAATGTTAAAGGCAATAAGTGCTGGGGCTGCTGGGAGGTTCGACAGCCTTTGTTACAGAGGCAAGTGCTCAGCATGTTAATCAGTGAGGGGAAGCAAATGGTTTCACAAATACTAATGAACTAATGTGAACACATACGGGTCAATGACAAGTTAGGATGTTTGAGATGACACAATTGAAAAATCAATTTTAAAAATAGTTTTGCTAAACACATATGCTAAGTTTATAGTAATGTCACCTCTGTATTCATGTTGGTTTCATTACATATTCAAAAAAAGTTTGTAAAAATTGTTTAATGACTCAAAATTCTAATGGTATAAAAAGTAAAAAGAACAATATTTTTGTCCTTGCATCTTGAATACATGATTAATAACTTAATAACTATCTTAAAAATAAAGCTTTAAAACATCACGAACAACCCGAGTCGTAAATATCAAGAAGTTTTTCCTTATTAGTTAATTAATGAAATAATACTCAAACATCTTAATGACCTTGACACACAGTTACGACAATCTTAAGGAGCCCTCTATGTTTTATGGATTTCCTATCAAATCACAAAATGACCCACTCAGAATTTCTGTCTCTCTTTTTCACGCACACACATAAACACATTTTAAAATTATGACAATATATTCAGTAAAAACAGACTTTGGCATGTGTGTGTGTGTGTGTGTGTGTGCACATGTTGCACATCACATGGTGTTTCTCTGACAGAACTTCTCATTCTGTTTTCCTCGGTGACACAGCTGTTCTGTAGTGCTCACCTTTTGTCTGGGCTCTCCAGAGGCACTCTAAATTGATTTATGTGATTTTGCAGGATTATTTGGATTCTAAGGCAGGAAAGGGGTTAGACTGTGTCTGTCAGCAAGGAAAGCTTGCACAATACATGCAAAATGTATAACTGTACTTCAAACCTGTGCTCAAACATTATCCCAGATGCATGCATACAATATTTTCAGATAAAAGAAGAAGAATTTTCAGACTTAAGAATAAAATATTGCTAAATGGCGGCACGTAAAACAAACTGGTTGTATTACTGGCTGTAAATTACTGGCGGTATTTTTAAGCTAATTAACTGATGTCTCTTTGTGTGATATAGACTGACACAAAATCCCTAGCAGATCCTCAGCATATTGAGATCAGTGATCTCAGATAATTACAACAGGGAGATTCCAGTCCCCATATCCCCAGCACTTTCACCAAAATATGCACAATAATTTTACACTTCTAGCATTAGCTAATTCAACGATGCCGAGATGCTAACAGCATCGATATCTTGTGATCTCACTCCCATAGGCCAGTCCAGATAATTTCAGCTAAAGTCTTTGCAACACCCATCTTCCGCATTAACCCCTATCATAGATGTGTATTATTCTACTCTGCTATTGCCCCAGCAGAAATCACAGTTTAATTGTGTCTGCTCAAATTTACTGCTTTCGTGTAATGTGTTTTGAAAAGCATATAAAATGATTAGCAAACCATAGCACCCTGATCCCGTTCTGTTAGAGTAGCTGGTATGAAATTATGAAAATAGCTGATTACACTACAGAAATTTGCTCTCATGCTGTTAGCCTTGTAATATGTCTTGATGCATTAGATAAAATGTGGTTTAAAATGTCCTTCAGTGCAACTATAAAAAGTATGTGAATAATGCTAATAACAAAATATTATTAAAGCGTCTTAAAGGGTCTTCAAAATTGTATTAAATCAAGTAATCTAAAGCAATAGATTGATCCCTCAGTTAAAAAAAGGCAATTAACTTCCTCCTTGAAATGACACACTGTGAAAGCTATAAATTTAAACACAGAGACAAAGACATATTGGAAGGAAACTTAAAATAATGAACATATCTGAGCGTAATGAAGCATTTTGGGGGGAAAGCTCAAAGACATTTTATGTTTCCATTTGAAAAAGAGCAAAAGTCATTTGGTCTCTCCACAGAAAGTTTTGAAACCCATCAGGAAGTAAATAGATTAACAACAGGGAGCGACTGAATGATCATAGTGGTCAATCATAAAAATGAATCGTAATTGTCTCTTAAATGAGGTGGTGTGGGCCGGATCGCTGCTTTATGAGGACGGCATGATGGATTCTCAAAACGTGAAACCGGCCCAGCTGCCTGTGTTCCAAATCAGCTGGGGCCGGTGTCCTGGTGATATATTGAATTATTTTTAGTTTTCATTCCATTTCTATTGCTCTCAGCATGATAGATCAGCGAGAAAGTTGGACAAAGAGCTGATGTATGACTATTTTAAACTAAACATAAAAAAACAGCTTCAAAAACTTCCATGGGCAATATTTCATGACTTACTACTCAAACTCAGCCATAGGTCATATATAAAGACTCTTTATTGCCCAGCAAGACATCGGAAATATTAACTGATTAAAATAAAGTGTTGGTCATAACTGAAACATAAAACATGGGTACTTATTCTAAACTTCAGCACACCATACACTAAGCATGATTTGATGTTACTGTGAATAAGCTGAGGAGTTTAAATGTATGAATACTTTAATGTTGTGAACACTCATAAATATATAACATAATTATTTTTAAAAGCCAGAGAACCGACTGATATAAATAACTGCAAACATATTTGTAATGTGATAAAAAAACAAATCATGTAAAACAGCGTGTAAAAAAGCATGATATTGTATCAAAAGGGAATATTCAAATTCCAGGGTCATTCTGTATTTATTGCATCTCTGAAGAGGTACATAGCAGATATTCATGTCTCACATAAAGAATTCCTGTATCAAGTAAAAAAATTCCCATGACATCACACACTAATCACATCATGCTCAGAACCAATCACATCACTGTTAACATTCTTCTCACGCAATCGGAGAGAGCCACATCCTCTTGGCTCATTAATATTTAGAAGATAAGCAAAGCAGTCGACACCCCCCAGGCAAGACAATTTTGACTTCATCAATATGCATTTGCAAAGACTTCCGGAAAAGGCACTTCAAAGCTCATCAAGAATTCCTTTTGTCTTTTTTCTGTGAATCCTGAACTTGTTCTCTTTTTTCTTGACATCTATCAATAAATTATGGTTGAAGGCTTGATGTCATACTCAGAAGATCTCAGTGCTGGAGAAATACGAGTCCACAGACAACAGTTCCTCAGCTGAGAAACACACGCTTCAGCTGCATTGCGAAATTATGAAGAAACAGTGCCCATATTTTTCAATAATATCTAAAAAATTAAATGCTTATCTAGATATGACAATATGGGCAGATAAAAACTGATCTAAAAATAAAGTCACTTTTTAGTCCATGTCAAACCGAATATGTAAGCAACAAGATGAAAAAAAAATAGCTACAGACTTTCCACTGTAGACACAGAGAATGAAACACAAGGCGAGAGAAGAGTCATTCACTTGGTATTATAGAGAATTACATGACCCAATGTGGGTTAATAAAACAAGACATTGGAAAGTTTTTGACAGGAAGGAGAAAGTCATCTCCTTCAAGCCAGCAGTAATTAGTCATATATGACATGAGTGCTTGGGGATGTTTAGCCACTTAAGAGGCTGTTTCAAAAAAGTTTTAGAAAAAGGCGTATTAGATGTGACATCACTTGTGGAAACACCAACTTATAGTCCTACTTTTGGGGGGACAACATGGAAGAAGAGATGACCTAAAATTTCCATATAAGCAAGAAGGGTCAAGGGTCTTTGCATACCAGTACAAAAGGTCTGGGAGTTTGCCGACTACATGAGCTATTAAACACTTACACAGAAACAGGAAGTTATGATGAATCGAAGGTCATTGTGTTTTATTAGGACCTTGGATGTTAATAATACATCATGGCCAGAGTGTCTGATTGATTGCATTGAGAGTCAGGGAAATAATTCCATCCGGGCTCTCTGGGCCCTGCCTGGGGAGGGGCCTTCTTCGCATAACACCTGCAATTCTGCCCCACCACTGCTCTGGATGCATGACACCACATATTCCCAGTCAAGAGAGAGAAGAGCATTGCTGGACCTTGTCCAGGAACTGGTGAAGGACACAAGGAAGGGAACATCTCTGTGTGTATGTGTGTGTGTTTCTGGATGTCTAAGAGAGAGAGAGAGGGGGGCGGGGGAGGAAAGAAATGTATTAGCACAACACCTCAGAGTTATGTAGCAGTAAGCTGCATAACTAAACTCAAAGAAAGCTAAAATGTTCTTTGTGCTAACAGAATCCAGCAAATAAAAGATATTTGTGTCTTAAAGAAACAGTTCATCATTTGCTTAGTGCTCAGATGTTCCATACATTTTCTTCTTCTGAACACAAAATAAGAATTTTATGTGAGATTATGTGTATTCTCAGTTTAGAGGTCAAGGTCCAATCAAAAAGAGACATTTATTTCCAGTAAGCTGATCAAGGCCTGCACTGACATTTCAGCCAAAATGGTTATAGCACCTTGCAACCATCGTGCAAAAAGGAGTTTTTTGAAAGAAATTATGGTTAATGGAGTGTATGAGGTGTGGCAGACAATTAAGCAATTTATATCAACAACAGCAAAATACCACAGTAAGAGGTGGAGGAAGAAGTGAGCAGATATTGAGGACACATTCTCTGTTACAAAGAAGCAATTTGCTAGCAAAGCAAACAAGGAAAATACTAGGCAAGTTAAACTGATGTTTAGTTTCATCAGTCATGAGAAAGTTGAACATGAAAAGAACCCACGTTAAAATTTGGACTTGCCAAACAACAACCATTTCCTACAGGAGATACTTTAAAAAATAAAATTGCCCCAAAATATTCTGCTTTCAAAGACTTTCAAAATAACACTGTTTCACTTCCCTTGTGCATTCTTATATAGGGGTTAAAAATTGTACAGTGGTTTAACCAACATGTCCACTGACAGTTATGGCCTCTAGTGTTGATCAGGTAAGCCATAAAAAAATGACAAATTTTTCTATACAGAATGAAATAGAACCCATTTCTGAGGTTTTTAAGAACTGGGTGCTGAAAACCAGTGATTACATGCAAGGTTACATATGCGCTTATAAAAGTTGTTGGTGTGCTGATTGTAGAAATACTGAGCAAATCAAAAATAAATCTGTTTAAAATTAATTCAAACTCCTTTCACAGGAAGTGGTCATTGCTGACCACACGAACCACATTTGCATTCATAAACATTCTCTTAATGTCAAACCCCTTCAAAGGGAAGGTCAGCGAGTCAAGGGCTTTGTGTGGGTCTGTTTGGATGTCATGGTCTATTATACAGACCCCAGATGGACTGCTGGGACAGATGGAGTCAATTCTAAACAAAGTAAAAATGCATCATGCCATTATATGTATTTTAATTTAGGAATTACCTCAGGTCTTCCAATAAAAGAAAGACCACAGACTAATTTCTTAATGAAAGAAGGCAGCACATGCGTCTCTGATCCATCTCACAGACAGTGGTAGTGCTTAAAATTAAGCATGTGAAGATGGTACACAGGAACCAGACTGTGCTCTCTGTATATTTCTTGTTCAGCTTGTTCTTCAAAGCAGAATGAACGCAATCTCACACATCAGGTCATTTGACATTGATTTGTAACGTCAGTCTATTTCTTAAAGGAACAGCACACTCTAAAATGTTTTTTCCATTAAACACAAAAGAAAGCTATTTATATACAACGAAAACAGTGATGTAAACCTTTTGTGTCACTTTTTTACAGCAGAAGGAAAAAGCATAAAAGGGAAGAAGCAATGACAACATTTTCAATTTTTAATTCAATTATTTTTTCAACCCAAAAAAGATGTGTGGAAAATGTGTGGAAAATATCAGGTAAGAATTTACAGATCATAATTGATTTATTTAGCAGCAAAACTCCAGCACCACTTCCTCTATAATAGATGTGCAGGTACACAAGACATGAAATTGTAAAACTGCAGTTGACATCAAAATGTGAAGCTTTTCCCC